>JAJNBT010029512.1:0-10611 GCA_028455955.1 Notopais sp. p TS-2021 | reverse complement strand
CCTGAGTCCGTCACTCGCGGCTCATGCTTGCTATCCATACCATAATGGTGGTGGGTTGGTGCGGATGGCAGATATGGGCTACGGTCGTGTGTAAATGCATTTACTCGAGTGCTGGTCCCCATATAAAAAAACAGAAAAAAAAAGAAGAAATTAATCAGCAAATTCTCTTAGAATATTACTTATACTAAATATAATATGAATGCTATTAAGAGTAACAAGGACTCATACAAAATTTACTAAAGAATGTATAATTGACAACTTCTTATGCTTGTAGGCATTTTTAATAATTTATAGTTAAGCGAATAAATATTTAGTTCTCTATCAAGTCTTATTGTATTCACAAATTTAGCAGGATAAGAAATGTATTTTAATTGATTTTACTTTAGGAAATCCGATTAAATATTCATTTGGATTTATTATCTTATGATGATGTTCTCGAGTATAGTGTATAGTGATCGAGAACATTGTACAATAATGGAGCAAGATTTGTTTAGTTCTCCTACAGTATTTGAACTTAAGTTTATATACATATAATCATTAAACATGAAAAAATTATATGAAAGTGTTTGCTTTAATTTACTAGTGGGGTTAGTTATAGTATATGTATAAATGCAATTTCAGTTATTATTTTTTTAATTCAATATTTGTACCGACTATTAATTTTCTTGAAGAATTATTAACTAAATTTGATGCCACATAATAATGTTAGTCTTAAACAATAATAAGACCAACGTTTTTTTTCATTTACACGAATTGAGTGTCACAGTTGCATTTATGCGACAAATTTGTCACCATTATCTTTGATGATAAGTATTTAACCAGCAATAAAAGACCATCAACACTCGTTATGTTTTCATTACTCCTAAATGTAACGTTTGACATTTCCGTATGTTACATATAGAATAACATATGTGCCTCGTACATATCATTACTCCCCATTTTGTTACACAGTAAGCAATACGACGAATATAATGTTTATAACAGTCACGTGGTGAAGATAAAACTACATTAATTCATAGGATCAAGCAGAAAATACTTGGTTTATGAGATAAAAAATGTAAGTTGTTGTCAAGAGATAATTCATTGAAATATCATTACGTGCTACGTAATCAATTTTGTCTTTAATAATCGTTGGTGTTGGAATGTAAAGTTTTGAGCACAAGTCAAAAAAATTGTATTTGCGAAATTAATGACTTAGTTTTGAATTAAAAGTGAAAATAGAAATTATTCTCACAAAATAATGGAAATAAAATGATAGTGATAACAAATTCTTTATTTTTTTGGACTTCCTACTTATAAAGCTCTAAATTAAATTGATGGAGTATTTTACTAAGACGTTCATTTTTTAATAATTAAATTCTATTATAATTCCTTCAATAATTTCTTCCAAGTAAAAATATACATTAAAGAGAGTACTTCGGCATTTATTTTATTAGACACTAGTAGAGTAATCTCACCCAGGTCGATATTCAGAGCAACATCAGCTAGGTTTTTTGGGGGAGAAGTCCTCATAAAATGTTTTCGTGTCTTTGTCCATCCTTCTTTGAAATATGTCCTTATAAATCGGTAAACTATGGCATGAAACAACTAATATGTAAATGAACCCATGGACGTCACATTTGTATATCAATATAAATATATATATGTTCAACTCATGGAGATATTATTTTGACATCATTTTGGTTGATAAATTCTGTTTCTTTGGAATTGTTAAATTATTTGTTGGTTCATTGTAGCTTAATTTATTCATTTTAGTCCCCCCCCCCATAATCTGAATGGTGCATGTTAATCATGTGCGCCTTAGCCTAACTGAGCGCACTAAGCGTGCCTGAGCAGCCTGACCCTAAACTGATCCTGACTAAGTCTAATTAATAATATTAACTAAAAATAAACTGTCGGACAAAATGTTCGATTAATATAAATTATCCTTATAATAGCTTTGATTTTATTGGATATTATTTATTATGTTACGGATTTGTACATTTTTTGTACTAAATTTATTATAAATCATTAATTTAATTTAACAATTAAGTATATTAAAGTCTCGCAATTCGATATTCACCACTTTTGTACCTTTCCGTATGTATAATTTGGCGCTCACCTTTAACGTCCCTTGAATCCCTGTGCTGCAACAACTGCACTAAATAGATAAAAATTTAATAACACTTTGCAAGAAAGTTATGCACTATTAGCCCATTCCTTAAACTCTAAACTTCAATGCTTATTTTGGATAGTTAAGATCCAATTAAGAAATTATCGACAAAGTTTTCCTAAGTAAAGAGTTCTCTTATATACATATTTCAATGATATTACTGAACTATTTATATATATATATATATATACATCCCACCGACCACGGTTAGCACCGAGGTAGCATAATTGAAGGACCAGTACCGTTGAATGTATCGATACTAAACTATTCTGTAATCAGAACTATTGGCCATCATGTGGGCCTAGCATTATATACTGACGGCTCAAGCGGAATGAACTCGAAGCTTCATATCGCTCGAATACGCTTGCTGTTCTAATAACAAGGGGTAATTAAGCAATTACGGAGAACGAGAATAAAGTCTATTTTAATTAAGCAGCCCTCAAACTGCTTTTGATGCTGTTGCCGAAAACTTTTCCAGTCTCGTCATCTGCAGCAATTTCATTGTTTCGGTAAGCAGATTTCTCGTAAGCAAAACTAATTTGGCGACTTTAAGAAACCGAGCTGGTCTTTGGAGAAGCGATTAATTTCCTTCCGAACTGCTTTTCATGAATAACAAAATGACTTTCCTAATCAAGGCTTCCGTCTGATATTGCTTATAACATTTCTATAGATAACCAAAATTAACTGTTTTATCAGAGTCGAATAAGCAATTAATGAATATTATTAAGGAATCTGATAATATTTACTTAGTACCAATACCACATACGTGTAGATGTTTTTTTATTACCAATATCAATCTAATCTGGTGTACGTTAAGTTCAGCAACAGTTAATTCGGCGGCAGAATAGTTAGTTAGTCGATGACAGTTAATTTGAGCGACGGACAATCTGGCGACAAAACAATTCGTTGAATTGTAGGTTGCCATAGACGAATTGTCCTGTAATTGAATTCTCCATCGTCGAATTGTCACGTAATGGAATTCTTCATCGACCAAATTGCCATGCTGTCGAATTGTCCTGTTTCCAAATTGTCTTGGCGCTATTTCTGTATTGTGCATTGCTGAATTGTCACTTAGATAAATTGTCATGTAGCCGAATAATCCGTCACAATACTTCTTCCCGTTGGTGAATTGTATTAATGCTTGATTGTCATCGAACCTTCAATGTATTATGAAATCAACAAACTTTGTTGGGTCCGTATAATTAACACTTTCCTATGTACATTCTCACACAACGCAACTATTATTTCATAGAAATTATATAATAAAAATTCTATTTTGAAGACTAAGTTTTATTGTCAATTAACAATAAATATTCCTTTATTAATTATCATCAACTGTTACAATCATAACATTATGCCTTTGATGTAATTAAGTAACAAATTGTATAAAATCATAACTACCATACAGTATATAACCATAATAGAAATTACGCTTTTTCTACTCACTGTCTGGTATAATTATCACTACTGACTGTAAATTAGTTTTGGTAGAATTTTCCTGTAATTTATATGCAAGTACCTCATTTTAAAGATCTGTTAATGAGCACGTGAGATTATCATTTTCTTCATTTTAATTCTGTTTATTCTTTCTTGACTGCTCATCTTCACTTGCAAGCTCTCGTTTGTTTAAACTTCATCTCGAATGAGAAAGAACCATATTTTAGTTAGTCATTGTACAGTTTTTGAAAAAATTCCTCTTTATTTTGTAGAATTTAAATGAGGCTTTGGAACTTAAAATTTAAGGCAGGGAGGATTTGATTTTTATATGTAATTTGCCAATAGGAATTAGTATAAACTGACCATCAGCACAATGAGAAAGAAAAAATAATTTATATTTATGAGGAACAACATTAAGTAAAATATACTGAATGAAATCAAAAGACCATTACAATACCTCATAATTGACTAAAAAATCTACAAGTAAACGTTAATTTAACATATGTAATACTTATCCATTATCGATGATAATAACTATTAGTTATTTACACATGCATGTATACTATATATATTCGTCATCGACTATGCATCACGAGATTAACTACCTTCTCTCGTACTTGGGTACTTCTTCATGGTCGATCGTTATCGATAAATATACATAGCATATTTGTATATATAGAAAGAAATTTCTCGACAGGCACTATCGGATATCAGTACCATGTATCGCTCATTCGACCATTTAAATACTCTAAACACAAATATATTCATATTTACATTTCAGAAAACCCTTCTTTTATACATTATACAAAACACAGAATAGTGGTTGTAATCTAAGTATTATTGTAATTTTATGAACTAGGAATTGCACTTTTCCTTCAAGAACATTACTGAATGGTCCGCTCCCCAAAAAGATATTCAAATGAGAACATTTTCATGCAAAGGTGAATAATTAAGAATTTGTTTCTTTTAAATTTAGAAAAAAAGGCAAATTTCATCAACACGTTTTTCAAGTTTTGATGCATGAATTAGCGAATCGTGTTCGGGTTAAATATTTTGTTGATTCCATTTTATCCTACAGTATATAATTATACGATGTGGAAGACCATCGGTGCAAGTATTCTGCAAAATATATTTTCACAGTGACATCATTTTCGTTCTCATTATATCTTCTTTCTTTTCGTATTAGTATAATAAAAAGAGAAATTTCAAATTTGCTAAAGAAATTGATCAAAGAGTTTTATGTTCAAATTATGAATTTCATAGTATACTAGCATAATAGTATACTATATTATACTATAGTATTCCTACTATTAAGATATATATATATAGGAAACTAGTAACAGTAAATGAAACTTTTGATATGTGATATCTGGGATCATGAAATACTGATAAAAAATATTTCAATTTTATTTAATGATCACCAACCTCATTTTATATTTGTGAAACTAATCTGACATTCTTCAATTTCAACCATTAAAATAATCAATTTAAGAAAGGAAAAAGATATAATACAGAAGTTGAAGAAAAAACATTACATACGGTACATTATTTTCGTATTACATCAGAAAAATGTCAATTGTCAAAAGTCTTTTAATAAATTCATTTCTTAAAAAATGTTCAAATTAATAGTTTTACAACCTGAATCTCTCATAACATTGGCATTATATCAATGTGATATATTACATACTCATTAAACTAATGATTCACATTCTTTTTTGTATATATCAGATCCGAAATTTGACTTTAAAATTTAGAGATGTTAGAGAATGCCCTCAAGTAATTTGAAGCTTTCCATATTTATTTAATCTTTTTGTGGCCACGAAAATTTAATGAATTACGTTTTCTTAGAAAGGTTCTTACTCATCCAAAAGCATAATAAGAAAGTTGTTGAATCGATCAAGGTAACGTCAGACTTGATACACTTAATCATTATAAAGGGATTTCAGGTAAAATGATCTTGAATTAAGAGTCGATAATATGGATATGGCAAAAATTTTCATTTATACAAAGGGAAATTTCTCTTGAAATATTATTGGGACCGAATATGTTGGGGTCCATATAATTATGTTTAATTTTCTTTAACCATTTAAAACATGGAACGTCATCCATTTCATCATATTTTTCTTATTTGATAATTCAAAAATGCCTAGTTAGGAATTCATAATGAGAGTGAAGTCGACATAATGGTATTTAATTATTTTTTATTGTTCCTATTTTTGTATATTGACCTAACCCATTAATAAAATGATGTCAATACACTACAATCTGTCTGTTCCAATTATAGGATAATATGGTTAGTCACATAATTTGACTCTTCGTTGATTAAATTGTATATAATATTACAATTTTAGGTACTAGTGAGCTATTGTGTCTTTTTAATATTGCTACTATTACTATCAAACATGTTTAATACAAAAATAATTGGCAAACAATATTTCATTTACTAAAAAATATGTCACAATACCTGAATAAAAACAATATTCCCCTCCGAAAGGAATCACAAAAAGGTAATCTATGTAATAATAAAAAATAAAAAGTTTTTCATTTTTTTTTATTTATGGTAAATTATATTGTTGGTTTGGAATGAAACCAAAAGTAATTTATAATTTCAAGTTATTTCCTTTAATTAATTCTCCGCATTAAAGGGAGCAGGCAGTGCTAACAGATACTCTTATGGGATTTACAGTATCTGATATCGAATACCAGAAACAGATGCGAAAATGGCGCAATGACGTAAAAATGACTAAATAATTTTTTTTAATTTCTGAAACATTTTAATCTGTATATTTCTATGAAATATGGCCTTTGAAATTGACCGTGTGGACTGAACGGTAAATTAAGTAATTTCTCTGTCGTCATTTTTTTAATGTTATCAATAGGAAATATTTCAACAATCAGTGCCGCTAGAACCAGAAAACAGGATTTCGAGAATATCGTCAAATTTAATTTCCCATTTGAAATTGCACTAATGTGATTTGTGGAACCGAATAACCCGTAGAAACTGAATAAAGCAAATGGTTTTTGCCAATTGCAGAAGTAGAACAAAAAGACAGATTCGGTCCCCTTGACTGCAGGCAACAAACCATATTTTAGAGACCATTAAATGGAAAAGGTTTATATCCTGTTAAACTTTTCGTTAAGTTTTTATGCTACAAAGGAGCAAAAACTCTGGGAAATGATCTGCATAAATATATATTTTGGATCTTGAATTCAATTCGTGAATTTAAATATATTTTAATCTTTAAAATATAAAATATATTACACAAATTCGACCCACGAACTTGTTTATATATTATATATAGTTTTTAATTTAAGTAAGAACAAAATTTTGACGTCAGAATAAAAGTCTATAAAACAAAATACAAATATAAAAGATATCAGAATTCAGGACACGTACACAATCATGCATAGAAGTACATATTACATGTATCATTTCTTCTACCTCTTTCCGAATATTCTAGTTCCTTTAGTAAGTTCTTTTTTATATTCTTGATTATGTTATTTATAAATAAATGCATTACAATAGTCATCAAATATAAAACATTTATAAATATTTATAATTTATGAAATATTTTGATATGAACTTTAATTCAAAATTTTATTGATTTTATGAACCAATTTCTAATAATATATAATGGAATACATACAATAGTTACGCTAAATAAAAAAAACGAGACGTAAACTAATCTTTACTTATTGTTTATATAGATGGGTAAACGTACTTTTGTAAAATTCATACCTACCTTCATGTGTATCTACAATATAATATAGAGATTATAATTTTTGTCTGATTATAATAAACTATGTTAATGTAGAAAACCATACAAAGTAATCATACTGTATATCTTAACAAGATTACAGTTGTTTTGGACAGCGTACTTGTACTAGCATAACGAAGGTCACGAGTTCGAGGCGCTCAAAAGCCACTTTTCATTGTCTCTCAAATAAATGTTCTTGTTTAGGAAGCACGTCTCCGGTTATTATATAACCAAAAATGGATTTCAAAAACATTACCGCAGAGATATTATGGAAAAATGTATGCTGTATTTCAATTCATAATTTGTCATTCTCAATAAATAAAAATCAATAACAGATAATTTTTTTATACAGATGGACAATTTTCGAAACTAAAATGTGTTTCTATGACTATATTTGTATTAACATAGAACTTATATGCGAATGTTGAAAGATACGAGGGACTAATGATTCGGAAAAAGCTATATATAAATACTTACCACTCTTGACTTTTAGTTCTGTCCTCTGCTATTGGTTCTGGAAAAATAAACCAAGATGTTAGTCTCGCTAATGGTACTCAATGTGTAGGGAATTTAAATATTAAAAGGGCCAATTTTAAATCAGATATATAGATATATTCTCAGTCTTAAAATAGAATAGAATCTTAACACGAATTGATAAATACTATAAAATAAATATTCTGTAGAAAATTTAGGAATTAATGCAATAATTTATATATAAGACTGGTGGAATGGAATATAAATATAGCAGAATCGCACATTTAATAAATAATCTCCATTTATTAATTTTCTTATACATCATAGTTGGAACAAAAAAAGAGGAATTGCAAACTACTTGAGGTTGACGGAAATTTATAGAGTGAATTCGAAATATTGTCTTTAAGAACGAAAATGTGTTTGTAAAAATCGTGTATTTTGGATATTCAGAGCGCGTCGCTGAGGTGTCACTCGACTCACTAAAGATGAAATAAAAAAGTTCCAGAATAAATTTTGTAGAAGAACTTGAAGACGGCAGCTCTGAATTACAGTCAACAGACAATGCCTTCAGTTGACGGCTCTCGAATGAGATAATAACTCTCCCCTGACTACCTACACCACATCCTACAATCCAACCCTTTGTTTCTAAATAAATTAATTCCGCCAGAAAATAAGTACGTATATGGTTACAGCATTTATTACAGATCACAGTAGCTAGATTTGAACAAGTTTGCTTATTATTAATGATCATCAATGTATTAATCTTCCAACAACTTTGTTTACGTTGACATGGGTGGTATTATTCCGCTTGAACTTTTATATCACAGTCGAAATAATTAAATTTGTGGTCGTCGTCTGAATTAAAACGGCCTCAAGCTGTTACTATTTATTCCGAATTGTGACTGACTTTGTCACTTTTATAAATGGGTTTTGAAATCAGCGTATAACATCATTATTTATGACTAGATTACTGAGTCCCTTCCTGTTTTCTATATTCAAAGAATGATTCATTCGTAATTGTATAAGGACGATTTTACAAAAATGTAAGCCGACAATTCTGGTCTCTTGTTTTCGGTCTCCATTGGTGTTTATACCGTTTATATTGCAATTGAAGCCCGTTAAAAGCCTATATTTTTCTCACATAAAATTTATATTCAGTTTTTAAACCTTAGATAACTTGTTGATTTTATTTTAGGTAAATATGTATTATTTTGAACAATGATCCCCGTGGATATACAAATTAGATATATATTCAATAAGATATTTTTAATCTCTTCAGTCATTGGTTTGTATCCGTGTTAGGATAATTAGGTTAGGTTAGATTAGGTGGCATTAGCTTAGGTTATATTTGGGATAGGTTAGGTTATTTTGTATTTTCTAAATCTTGATGGAATGGTTCTGTAAAACAGCTTCTAGCATAAATTTAAAGAAAACATTTCTTGTTGCATAAATTAAATTTCCAAAATATCTACTTTCTAATACTATTTTCAAATTGGACAAATATTTTTACATAGTTTCATTAGGAAAGGAAACGAAATTAAGACAAGAAACAGACAAAAATATCTTTACGAAACAATTGGACATTTATATTTTTAATTTTATAAGATGTTTTGTATCTTGTATTTATTGTCGCTAATTTTTTTCCTGGAGTCTTTGAATAGTAGTAAACTTTTTATTGATGATGTATAATAAGTTACTCAAAATATATTTAAGAAATCTTATGTTATTTTTGGGAAAGTTTATTATACATGACTTATAAGTAAATGTCCCCCGGGTGAAAGTTGTAACAGAAACTTGAAAGATTTAATAACTTGGTCGAATAAAATGAGATTTAATAAGAACAGAAACTGTCAAAACTTTTTATATCGAAACTTGTTTAAGATCTCGGAGAAAGTAATAAAAGGCTAAAACTTTTATTTCCCCACACCAGCGTGTTGTCGAAGATAGCTGGAGAGCGAAAATTAATTTGCTAATTCATAAGTTTTACACCGCTCGACAACCTTGTCAAAGTCGGTCGCTTTACATATATTAATTTGGAGTTTGTGGCATATTGAGCTACGTGACAACATTTTCCCGCTAAATCTAAAATTGTTGATACCAAGGGCGCGCACTCGATACAATATTAAAGCGTGATACGTGCTATTTTTAGCTATATATAATCCATCTATGGCGATCGACACAAATTAAAATGATGGTAGCATAATGTTATCGAATTTTAGCTAAAAAAGACTGACATAATTTAGCATATTCTTTTTAATACGAGTGCGCTACAGAGGTAAGTTGCAGTATATCATACAAATTAATAAGATGCTACCGAAAGTTATAGATCGGAATTACTTGAAATCATGAAGTAAATTAAATTAAATAAATCAACTGCAGCAATTTACAGCAGAAATCTTGGTTCCCGCATACCTTCATCCGATGCATTTTCTCGGTTATCTTATTGTAATATTTTACATAATTTAAAAAATAAATTCCATTGTTACGTATTAAAAAAATTGTTATTATATATTTGTAACAAAGAAATAAATAAAAATAAAATACATCGAAATGTTTTCATCCAATACATTATTTTCGTTTCTCGCAATTGTCTTATTAAAACAATTTATTGTTATTCTATTTTACATCGAGAATATTTTAGTGAATTCTTGTCCCTTACAGAAGGATCGCTTTTATACCTTCGAAAATTACGACAGTTATTGGCATATAATATCTTCTACTATTATGTTATAAATGATAGTGATATTGCCATCAAATGTAATTTAATTTTAATTTAATTTAATTTTGTAA
>JAJNBT010029436.1:0-10438 GCA_028455955.1 Notopais sp. p TS-2021 | reverse complement strand
ATATAATAATATATATTTATTATATATATTCGTAAAGTTGTGGTTTTAAACTTCATTGTTACAGTATATAATGGTTTAATTGTTTTCTTTCTTTTAATTATAATTCTTCCTCGTTAAATATAGTGTCCTTTCCATCAAAATAATTGCAATATACATTTTATTATTATTAATTATAAATATATATTTCTAAATAATATAGAAAATTCAGGGTAAACTATGATATATTCCTAAAACTAAAATGTTTAGCCATGGGCGAAACAGCTAAATTTGCAATTAATGCTATAACAATCACGAAAATCAGTTTTATTATTGACTTCTTTTAGCATTCGAAATAAACGTGAAATCTTGACCAAATTTACGAGTAAACACTCGACTCGGAGAAAGCTGATACTTTAGTAAATAAAGGAATAATCGAGGGGTTATTACTCGTCTCTCGAGGCGTTGGAATTATATTTCTAGTTTCAGAATTAAAGACACTCGAATGGCGTCTCAAATACGTAATTAAGGGACTTGCCAAATATACAAAAGATTTCGTAATATTTACAGAAATATTCGGAAATAATAGTTGTCAATTACAAATGTCTTCGAAAGAATTACTTACGTTTACATATTTAATTGTTAGGAAAAAAAAGTTTCACGTTTCAAACGGGATTCGAACCCTGGTCTCGCGTCGCAAAACCAGAATACTAAGTACCAATCCACTATTTGATAGACATTTGGGGTCTCGGATGGGCCCCACAAGCGGCCTCATATTCAATTGTTAGACGGGTCATTTTTAAGATAAATTTCCTTACTAAACATTAAAGACTAAAATTATTTTATACACCTGTTCCATGGACTCAATAACATTTTAACTAGAAAATGCAACGATTTTACCAGTTTTACAATAAACACGTTTAACAAGAAATACGTGTTACGAGAACCACGTTCAATAATAAACACGTTTTATAATATTCACGTATTGATTTATGTAGGAGCAAAATATTTCGCACCTGCTATCATGATGCTGGACACCTGTTTAATTATATAGTTATTTTGATATATTCATTTACATAGGGCGATCAGTCAGCTTGTTAATAATTGTACCTCAAAAGTGTGAATCAAGTTGGTGTCATATGAAGAACAGAGTTCCAAACAATATTTTTATTTTAGAAATACAAAATCATTTTCAATAAATGCAATTATGTGCTTCTCAAATAGGATTAAATTACTTATAAAACCTCTATATGACACGTAACAAATAGTGTCTGACCGCTATATACATGTTATATTAACCATGTAGCGATCTAATGAAATCAGCGAGATATCGAATATACAAACCATCATCAATTCACACAATTGACTTTTAAATTGGATTTCACGCGAGAAATTGACCATCGCTTGATTGATCAAGCGATCAATCATCGCATTTAGTGATTCTTTATTACCGGTGTGGGATTTAACCAATCATCGATCGATTTAGTTCCATTAAAATTCGCACTTATTAAATCCATTGCAATTGATCATTTTATTAATACGCAAATCGAAAGCGTATAATAATAATATATACTCGAACGGTTCACTACCGTATATTAAACGGTTTTTATATGGAAAATTACATGACTGGTTATTTACAAAATACTTTTAATAAATGTAATATCTTCTTTCTCCTTTTATATATACACATTTATTGGTCATATTTAGGATAAAGTGAGTAATATGTCCTTTTGGAATGCTGAGGTGTCTCTTCTACATATGAGTTTAAGTTAGAATCAGTGATCATATATGAGAGGGGACTCTGCATGGTCAGGACTCAGGACATGTATCAAACTTCGCTGAAGAAACAATACTTAAACATTTATATATTGTATATAATTTATATTAATCAATTGCAAATATAGTCAATAAAAAGCTAGATTAATTCTTACAAGTGTATTATATACTTGATTTAATCGTCTAAACTCTGAAATGTCAAGCCCAACTATGGCTTAACTTGATTCTATAATGGAATAACAGTAGAAGTTTTCTAGGCTCACGTTGAATTAGAACTGAAATTGGCTAAATATTTTATTATTATTTCCAATACGATGCAATTAATTCTCTTTGCCAAAATATAATAATATTTTATTGAATTATAGGAAATAGTCGAATATTTTATAACGTTTACTTTAATCTCTTTTCGAGCCATTTTATAATTGTGTTCGATATAATTGTGGAAATTTATAAGAGTTTAAGGAAAAATTGTATAAATTCTCATTTTAAAATGTGCATTTTATTATTAATAATTTTCGAAAAATTAAAGACTTGCGTAGTCAAGGATGAGGTAGGAGTCGATAAAAAACCCTACTCCAGTTATTGAATATAAAATAAATATCCATTAAAAATTTATCTGTGACTTAAATTATGCTATAAAAATACTGTATATTGACCTACTTCCCTAATAGAATTTTGACACTTGTCACTTTAAAGTTGAAAATCCTTCGAATTATTGCATATTGCCGCAAAATATCCTACATACGATAAAGGATTGGCTTTGGAAGTAGCAATTTATCACCTGGCCGATAGTAAACTAACAACATTGCTGATGAATACCGTAACCTTCGTTGATATAACAGTTCTGACCAGAAACGCAAATAATATATTTTTTTATAACAAGAAATCAGACTACTTCGAACTATATTATTTATAGTTTCGGTAAAACTGAGATTATTTGAACATTAATCTAAAATAATTTAATTAAATTAATTAAAAAGGTTAATTATTATGAATTAAGTTTGTTATATAGTTTATTATACATGTATAATTTATAGAATATATCGATGGATCTCCTAGTTTGTCGCAGTGTTTGCCTCTTGGTGGGTACGATCGTAAAATTTAAATCATGAGAACTAATTATTTCTCTAGAGAATTTGTTTACTAAGTTTTCCATGAGACATAAACGCATACTTCTATTTCTAATTGCGACCAAATGTTAACGAAGTGTTTCTAGATTTCTCTTCGGTTAGTAATTCCGAGTACTTCCCAATTCTCCATTTAAATTTTTAAAGATCTAATCCGTAGCCATGGGAGAATTTGATAGGAATTGGGGAAGAGGAGGATATATATAGAATGTTTTATGATATTTTAGAAGATGTCATGTGATTGGCTTAGCCTATTATGGTGTCAGATAATAGTCCGACTTGTATACCGTATAGATTATTAATAATGCAACTGTCTAGAAGTATATGTCGTAAACAAATTGAAAAGCGTGACAAACAGATAGATACTGACTTTATATGCGTGTAAAATGAGGACAACAATTCCTCCCCTGGCTTAGATATACATTTCTTTCCAATTCCTCCCCTGGGTTAGATATACATTTCTCTCTAATTCCTCCCCTGGCTTAAATAGAAATTCCTCCCGGAGGAGTTATGTGGCTCCCGGTTGAGAATCACTGACGGGTTCAATTTTGACTATCAAATTATTTTTAATAACATGATTATAAATTAAGTAAAGTTTGAGGCCCCACCTTCCATATGCACATCTGAATATTGGTATTGAAATGGGACTAGAGAATTAGATTTTAATTAACATTGAACATTTAAGGACCCAGGGTAAGGGTCCTTAGCATCACCAAATGCAATACACTTAAATTACCTGGGGTGGGGTGCAAAATATATAGTTGATCCAAATATCGAATTGTATCAATTCAAATATGAATTTGTATTTAATTTATCAAATTGAGTTAATTAAATAGATATCTTGGTGGAAATAATAATAATGTTGGGACTTGATAACAATTAATTTTGAGTACCTGCATTACAGATAACAACTGGGCGAGCTGAAGGACGAACAGTTATAATGGGTTAACTAAATAAATATGACTTGGCACATTTTCTATATATATAATTTGGAAATAATTAACCGTATTTTATTTTATGGGTTAGAGGTCCAATAATTTCCTAACGATGAGCTTGAGATGCAAAGTATATGAAATGCAAGTCTCACTTTTATTGCACATAGCGATGACATTGTACTTCTATAGCCCCAAGTATAGCTGATCACCTCAAATTCTTGAGGATTTACTAAACAAAGGATTAGCTTCTATTTATGCTCACTATTTAGTATATGAATTCAATTTTTATAATCGGAAGAAGACAGTTTCAATGTTATAAAAGACTTAAAACAAAGGGTATATTTCTAGATTTTGTTAGGTTAGGTTAGGTTTGGTTGGATTTGGTTCATATTGGATATCAAACCAACCGTAGGTCTACCAAAATAAAATATATCTCAAAAACCATATAGGGTCCAAATAAAATTAAATGATATTGCTCGAAACAGGAGAAAAGTTTAAGAAGTTTTAATTATTTCAGCTTAACTGCTGCATTTTATGCGTTGCTCGTCTTAGTTTGTATAGTTTCGAGTCATTATTTACACTTTTATGACGTTTCTACGGACCACCAAAGAAGTTTTCATGGACCATAACGAACCACTGCATTTAAATTCTTTTTATTTATTTACTAATATGTTTACTGCAAATGCATAACATTTTATTATATTGATTTCTTATAAAAAGATGATTAAAATTTAACTTTATGGGAAGAAATATTCAATAGTTGGCAATTATATTGATATATTTGCAGTGAACCACATCCGCCAATAATTATTAATATTTTAGTGGTGAACTGGGAGATTCTGTGACCCCAAAAACCAAGCTACCTTTAAGTACCAGAAGTCGACAGAAGGAATGTAGCCAATGACATCTTTCCCTGTCTAATAGTTGTTTACACATTTCAAATGAGCATTATTGGACTAATTTTACGCAGACTATGTATTTAAGGGCACCCTATTGTACATCTCTTGACTACCAAATTGATTCTTTTTCAGAGATTAAGTTGCAATCAGAGACGATCAAATTCAACATTGTATACATTTTTTTTCAAATATGCATAAGTAGTGCTCTATAAAGGAATTTTGCCTTTATATGAAAATGAAAAATATTTATTGATAAAAAAATACTGATAGAAATGTAAAAAATTAAAACAGTTAGACATTGGGGATAACTAGAACATAGTATCCATAATCAAATTAAAAAATATTTAAACTTAGTTTCAATATAAATATAGTATTCTCAGGTATATCAATGTAGATTCTTAAATTTAGGATTTATACTCAATAGTAATCAAGTATGCTCTGCTTAAATGCTAATTTAATCCTTATAACAGAGATTAGCAAATTTTTAAATCCTTTATCAACTTGGTTCCATTGGCGAATTCTTCTATACATATAATAAATATAATGTATATAATTGATTTTGTCTCAGGAAATGGAATTAAATAGTCATTTGGGTTTTGAATGTTATAATGATGTTCTCATGCTCTGTGCTCAGGAACATCTAACATAAATGTAACGTAATTCTCATGCGGAACCTGGATGCGGTAGACAGAATTGTCCCAATGTCCCAAGATATTTGATTGAGGTACAAGTTGAATTTGTTTGGAATATTTTCCCTCTTTGGACATTTTAAGAATAAATAAGAAAGCATAATGATTCATGTACAATTGCGCATGTGGATATGAATACATTTCATATGTTTGAATAGACGTTGGTTGTGTACAAATAGGCATCTTAAATGTCGAAGGTATACAGTAAATATCAATGTACAATAAATTCGTATGCATACGGCCTAATATATGTAACAAATATGTTCGTTCGTCAACATGTATATCGTCAATTTGTCAATACTGTACATTTGTCGACATTTTGACATATACGTATAAGCTAATTTTGATCAATAACATTATAAGTATTAACGAACTGTCCAATTTTTTATTTTGCATATTAATTATTAAATTTCATTACCTCAAGATAGAAACCTCAACTATTTTTATTGATCATTTTATGGTTCATTATTTACTTAAAAAAACTTTAACAAAATTTGAGAATTTTCAGTTTTTGAGTTAATAGATGTGAACTAAAGTATGGTAATGATCAGTTTAGGATTGTAATAAGCAAAGTTACATTTGTGAGTCATTGTTTTCAAAGTCATTTTGCTGGTTCATAGCATTACTACATTTTATTGATTTTAATATGTTAAATCAATATTTAAATAATAAAAGTGATAGATACTTAATAGTTAATAGTACAGTAGTTAATTATACAATATACATATAATTTATCAATAAAATAAATTTTTAGTTTAAAGCAAAAATATATTAATACAACGTTTACATTAGATTTATCAGTATTAATCCTATAACACGTAGAATAAATTAATAATTTATCAAGAAAGTTAACGATGAATTTTATTAGTAATTTATCAAGAATTTCAACTTTAGCTGTATGTATTTATGCCAAAAATGTATCAATAATATAGCACGAGTAGTAGAGTAATAATTTACCAATAAAGGTTCTTTTCCTAATTTGGAAATGGTTTTTAAAGTTCACATGAACGTTAGTCAAATAATTAGTTGCTTTATATGCACGAACCTGTTGTAGTTAAGGATATCATAATGATCAAATTTGCCTAAATTAGTCCGGTCAAAAGTTAGTGAACCGACTAATTACTCTGTTCCATACAGAATAAAAATGAACTAATTAAGTTTTAAAACTTGTTGCCAATTGCCCCTCGATCCATTTTGACAGTAATAACTACTTAGGACCTCGTTTTGTTTAGTTTTTATCAATAAAAATAACCTGAGGGCTTAGAAAGTATTTTTCGGTTATATATTATGTGGTTATTTGAATCTATAATTACGAAAGGTTACATACATCGTGGTGGATCTATTTCAAACTGATGCTTGGGAACTATAATTTGAAAAAATATATCTTTTACGACTGAATTTATCGAAGATTTCTCAATAATTTTTAAGAGATTTCGAATTTATTTTTAAATGACTTATTTTCTGTATAAATTTTATAGTATTTTTTTCATTATTAGGAAAAATTGTTTTAATAATAAATAATGTGGAAATTTTTTTTAATATTCTGGTAGAATAGAAATACAAAACTCAGTATTTTTAGAGGCATAATATTATTTTAGTTTATCGACATTTAACTATGAGAAATACGATTAAACTCAATTGAAATTTATCAAATGTGATATTTTTTTCTCAACTTTCACAAGTCTTAAAACATTTACGTATTTATAAAACAAACTGACTGCCGCTTTACTAAGTACGGTACTATAAAGTATAAATGGTAATTCACATATACTTGGAGAATTTACTATAGGATAAGGTAAATGTTAATAGTTTATTATAGGTTAGTTTAACATATGTTTAAACCTACAGTAAAAATGAAGCGTTCTCAATAACCTATATTCTGATTTTCGGGTGTTGATGATGTTTTCTATTATTACACACAGTATATATCAATTAATGGTTTGTCAGAAATGAAAACATTCTATATTGGTATATAGATAAGAAATGAACTATTGTACAACAGGTATGATGATTATGTACAATGATTATAACCTATCTTTGTATGTATGAAACACATCCTTTGAGTTAATTATCCCTATATAGTAACAAAGGCAGTTTAAATGTGTTAAAAGAATTGATGGATAATATGAAAAGGAAGTTTGAATATCGTGTTGACAAAATCATTAATTTTCAATTAATGTTTTACTTCAATATTTTATACATGATCAGTCTATAATAAAACATTTCTCGGTTTAAAACATTACATTAACAGCGATTCGTGATTCGTCGGATTGAGATAACAGCCAATCATATTTTAAGAATTATAATTTTGGATATTTAAAGATGGCTTTATTTTATTGTATTAAGCGTTGACCTTCGCAGACAGTTATCGTACGTGATATAATGTCCTGTATTTAAAATTAATTTAACAATGGCTTACAATGTAATCAATTGTATCACAATGAATAGTATGTGTACGTGTCAACTGAACAATACATACCCCAAGTATTATCTTCTTTAAGAGATTACTTTGTATCTTGTCGAAAAATTACCTATGTTTATATTGTACATATATAAATAGACATATTATTGATGGATTTATTCATGGCTTTATAGCTAACATTTAATTAAGGAGAGCTATTCAAATTTAACACACATGTAGTTTATTAATTATATACAGACATGCAATATTTACACTACAAAAATAAAAGTAATGTGTTATAAAATATGATATTACAATATAAATTATAGCAGCTATACAGCACATGAAGGTATAAATATAGACTATAGATTATAGAACATAACATATCATTTTAATACTTGGATGAGTAAATATAATGCACTATTTTTTATTCAACAATTCCTACCCATATTTTCTAACCTTAAAAGTGTTCTTTTCAACTAAGATTCTTCAATTGAATTTCATTATTCATAAATAATAATTTGAGATTTTATGGATTACTTCCTATGTTGCATTGAAATCTCTTATTTGTTTTTGAATTTCACGGACACTAAATAAACTTAACACAAAATTATATTTTAAATATTAAATCAAGCACTAAATCAATTAGTTATCATTAGTTATCATTAGCTATCATTAATTATTATTAGTTATTATTAGTTATCATTAGTTATCATTAGTTATCATTAGTTATCATTAATTATTACAGTCAGTTAATAAATGACACTAAATATATCAGGGATGGGCATTCAAGATTTTTATTTTATATTTTGTTCTTCAAAAAAAAAAATTCTATGCAAGTTTATGATTATAACAATATAAACACTTGACACCATATAAACATTCCTATTTGAATGAAAATACTTATTTGTTTTACCTGGGGCATTGCAATTAGGTTCTTATATCGATGTTGCAACGATGAGAATTCCTGCAACAGTGAATATGGCTATCAGTAATAGAGCTTCTTATCTCTGATTTCTTCAATTTCATCAATCCGAGTAAAAGCATCAGAATATTTCGAACAAAATCCTGATGTTTTGATAAATAAGTTTATCAATGAAGTTGTAGTTAATTTGGTAGTTTTTCAATACATTGTTTTTATATAAATTTGGAGTTTGCATACCTCTGAAATAAATCAAAGGCCTAAGTTAGATACTATATTCAAATTTTATCTTATCTCAGAGATTTACACAGACAGAAAATTTTATTTTAACTTAATTTTAAAGTCTACCAATATTGTTAATTTGTTAAATAAATATATGACTAAAATACTGAAAGATCATTTAGTTAATTATTTCCAAACGAAATTTATTCATTGTAATTTATGTGATTTTAAATGCCATTTTTTTAGCAAGAAAATCTTGTTATTTATTTAATTATTATTTATTGTAGTTCGTATTGTGAAAGTAGTATCGGTAAACAGTAATTAATTGTACGCAACCGCAGTTCAACTGCAAATAATTTTCGTTAACTTTTCCCGCTTATATGGGACCGTTCATTAACCGCTGGTCAATTAAGAACAACTTCCAATAGCAATAAATTAGGTTCCTTTTTAACGGCAAAGGGCTTCTGTTAGAACGGATTTTAAAGGAACTATTTACTCTTATTTAAGGGTTAACGAAATTAATTTATATAGTATATATTTAAAATTAAAGCTTATTAAACACAAATACTTGGACAAAATAGTATTGTTTATGTTGTATAAATAAATATTCAGTAATTTAAAAAAGTTAAAAAAAGGGGCAGTTTTCTCTGTGAAATATAATACTAACTTAGAAGTGGATATACATAATGTTCCTGACGAACGTATACTTCTGAATTGTAAATATTTATTTGGTAGACGTTATAAAGGTATTAATATAATACAGTAATGTATTAAAAATGTTCCTGTTATGACCATAAGTTAGAAATTAATGATGAATTACTTTGAAAAACAGTTAAATATCTAGTAAAATCAATAACAGGATTAACAATTGAAAGAAGGAATATAACAGGATAGCTAACTAATCTATGTTAAGTGAGGGAGATAATGATTTAAACGAAGGCTTTCAACGATAAGTAGTGAATGCTTAGATTCAGATGATAATCTCATTTTAAAATAGCTATAATTTAAACTATGGTTACATTTGACAATGGGTCCTAATGGATGAATTTTCTTTCGTAGAAAGAATAGGTTGAGTGTAGACAGTACAGTTATTTATACCCTTTTCGAGATTTTGGACATAATAATTTTTTTCGATCGATGACTTATGTACGATTTTGCGTATTTAGGTTCTGGTCCGGGTCCGCTCTACCCCTATAACCATCAATCAGAACCTTAACCATGTTTTCAGTTCTTCTTTTGTACCGAAAGTTCCCGATGTACAAAATGGACAATTAAATAAACAACTTTGGAACGCATCAATGTATGGAGTCAAGTTGTCTTTGAATCTTAATAAAGTACCTATTTTTAGTAGGTTATGAAATACAATTTATAAATCAATACTAGAAAAATATTTGTTGAGAAATGAATGAAAGAAGACAGTTTTTTTTAAAGAATCTGAGTGAAAATCAATATGAAAGAATCTGATCTATACAATATATCCTTCGTAACTGA
>JAJNBT010029421.1:0-12033 GCA_028455955.1 Notopais sp. p TS-2021 | reverse complement strand
TGTGTGTATTTCTCCATTTAATGAGCACCAGAGACCTTTTTGAGATTAATGACCAATGTTATCTGTCATCTGTTGTGCTGTATGGGTCATGAATCTAGTTGTGCATCATGCACAAGTATCAACTCCTGTACAATTCACCACAAATTAGAATCTATAGTAAATCTTATTGGAATTCACAAATAATTTATTATCCCGCAGTCATAGGAATTATCAAAGTTTGTTTTATGATTAAAATATAATTGCAATTAAGTTTAAATTTCAAAGCCGTCAATTGCAATATTAGATTTAACGGAAGTCTACGAATTCCTTTTAATTCTAATATTCATTCACAAAATAATAAACCAGATGATGAATCAGCCAGCGAAGAATCGATCGGCATTGATTTCGCTTGTGATTGAGTTGGCATGATTGACTTGGCCTGTGGTTGAGTTGGCATGACTGAGTTGTGGTTGAGTTGGTCTGTGGTTAAATTGAGTTAACCTATTGTTGAGTTGGCTTGTTGTTGTTTTGGGTTGTCCTTGAGTTGACTCGGCGTTGAATCAAAGGCGATCAACAGTTTCATCGAAAGGCTTATGGGTTTGTCTCCAATGGAGATAAGTTATTTTTTTTAATATCAGATTCAATAGTGTAATAGATGTATCAATTACACGTATTCAAATACTTCTTTCCCAGGATCGCTATAAGAGATTGGTGATGATGGAGTTTAAAGATAGTTTGTTGCCTATTTCAAAAAGATACCCCGCTTGTTGCTTAACAATATATATGTCTTTCCTTCATAAAAAGGAAACTATTTCGCTCTGTCGTAAAATGAACAATATCTTTTATCAAATGCCAAACTGTGTCTGTCTAACTCTCTATTGATATTAAAAACTTTGGATTTTTTCAATTTTGTAAAAGTAAATTTTAAGCAGAAATTTTGCTAATTTCTCTTCTACATAAATCATATCCAACGAAAACTTGACGGAAAAATAATTGTGTAAATTTGTTTTTTTAATTATATTTGCAAAACACGTTATCTACCAAATGACCCATGTAAAAAATTGACATTGTTAGGCCAAGGACTTGTCCTTTGCTGACTCTCTTGTACTTATATTGATGAACTTAACAGTTAATACCGAGGGACAAAAAAATAGCTTCATTATAGTACAGTTTACGTAGGATGAGAGGAGTGGGTAGGTCTTTATCTTCATAAATATCTACAGTAGTTTAATATTATTTCATGTTTTTATATTATTCATCAAATAAATAAAGTCGAAAAATTAAATTTGTAGTTTAATTAGTAACACTAAAAACAATATTTATACGATCATTATCTCATTTGATATATTGAATTATTGAATTGTTTCGATAACAATATCATTAATGCGATTTCTTTATCTTCATTCTTTAACAATGTCTTTATTCACAATCTGTTCAACATAATCATGTTTATGTTTCTTTTACTGATCCAATTGATGCTTCGTTGTTCGGGTCCCTTTTAGTCACAACAATTACTTTCTGTCCAGAATATCAATTTGAATATTTCTCACATTATTTTGTTTTTAATCATGGGTTCTAAAATTTACAATTTTTTCAAAAGTCTTCCATTATTACTGTATAATAGAGTTCTAATGTTATTAATACAATTGATATGACATACACCAGCTCAGTGAGCTCACCAGCTATTTCAAAACTCAAAATAACACACTGATGTGTCGCAAAACACTTTTTGAAAAATATTGAATTTAAAGTGAAACTGTTTATTAGGGACACCAGAAGGTGCCTCGTATCAATTGACGAAATTCTTTTTTTTGCATCACTTTCATGTTTATCTTCAATTCTTAAAGACTTAAACCCAAACAATACTTCCTATATCAATTATACAGCAGTTGTCCTACACTTAGCAAAATTTACAATCACAAATGATTGCCCAAAAGTATTTTTATAGACCTTGAAATTAATATTTTACGTGAAATTATTAAAATAGAAACATTTGCGGCCATTTCAAATTTGAACTTCTCATGACAAATAAAATAGCTTTAAAATTAAATATAAATGAACTCGATCGAGTGAATTTGCTCGATCGTCACCTAATATATTTGTTATTGAAATATTCTCCAATATAATTAATTGAAAGTTACAATGTATTTGTTTCTCTATCAGAAGTCGCAACCTTTACGAACTGGAACAATTTTCGTGAATCTTTCATGCATCGACCTTCGTTGGTAACAAGATTGAACGAAACAAGATTCAAATAGAATATAGAATATCGAGATTCTTACCATAAGATAATTACCAAACAATAATTGGCAATATGTTTCTATCTCAGTTTCTAACGAGATAATTACACGGCGTACTTAATCATTTCATCTTTGACATTATTAGTTGTAATTTTCAAACTGTTAAATATAACAGAGACACAATTAAACTTAAATAATATGAAAGATGTATGATAGCTTAGCATGTTTAACTCTGCAACTTGATGGGCTAGGGTTCGAGGCTCTCCGAGGCTCTTCTCAATCACTCTCAAATAAATCTACTTCGTTAGGGAGAACGCTCCCGGTTATGAGATAGGACAAAATGGACTTCATTAATGTAAATATCCGAGACTTTTTTTTTAAATTATACAACAATAACTAATAATATTTGAATATTTGTATATCTTTAATTTTAAAGCCAAAAAACATTGCAAATATTTAATTCAGATTTAACATTTAAATAGAATGTTTGAATTTAACTCAAATGTTTAAATATATATTTATTAACTCCTTTTCATTTCCGTAATTATTATTCCATTTAAGTGTAAAATGTTTTAAAACGTATCCTGTAAGTGTTCACGTTATAAAGTATATATAACCTTCACGTTTCGTATTTTAGAAACAGTTCTTACGAAATGATAATCTTTGAAGATCTTAACTTTATTGTGCCAAGAAATCTTCAGCTATAACGAATGGGAATCATTTCATTGTAACTTTCAAAGCTCGAACTACAGTTACGTCATCGTGTGAGCCTGAAATAACATTCAAATGAAGTAGTTGAAATAACCTTCATCATAACGATACTACGGGAAATCATCGCTCATTGGGTGATAGTAATTTAATCGATACTGATAATAAAGATTAAGATTTAATACCGACAAGTAAGTAATTTAGTCGAAGGTTCTGGTTTTACTGTCAATAAACACACAGGTCGGACATCAACAGATACTAAATTTACATTTTTCCTTATTGCCAACATATAAAATATTTTTTATTTAAATCTAAATAATTGTATGGCGCAAAATATTTAAATAATAATTATCGTTGGTCTTTTTTTATATTTATTCCATTAATAATGTTGACAAAGTTAATACAATTTTCCGAGATATAAAAAAGGTTGTTTACAATTATGACGTCATTTTGTAATCCGTTATAGGTTTCTGCTTCTGTTTTTTCTAACGGGAAGTCAGTGTAAGTAAGCCTCTGTAAGGAGAAATAATTTTGTAGCTATTTTTCTGATAACACACTCTATGGCAATTATTTTTTAAATTGTCATTAGAAGTTGAATAAATGCATTTGAAGAACAATGTATCGCTCCCCCGGGGAACATCCCAACCTTGGAAAACCGTTGGCACATTTCACTTTCTCAAAAATTGAAAGTAAAAAAGTGTTTTGCCTGAAGGCGGGTTTACATAGAGGCGATCAAGCTACTGCCGTTACGAAAAACTCCTTTTTCCTTCAATTCAAATGCAGGAAATCTTTTGGTTCATTCAATTGGCCACAACAGAATACAAGTCTAGATAAGGAATTTAATTGTGACAAACTGAATTTTAAATTATTAATTATATCTGTTTAATTCTTCATTATAGATTTATTATTTTATATATTTATGGACGCATTCATAAAGCCAAAATGAAATATAAAGTTTCCTATGTGAGGCCTTTTTTATATAGAAAGGCTCGAGTCGTCATTGAAAAGAAAGATATTAGGTCCAAGGTGGCCTTGTCTGACCTCGTCTGACGCTTTCCTGACCCGTTCCATGAGTGACCTTGTGAACACTTCCTGAAGATTGAAGTGACCAGTTCCAAGTATCCGAAACGATTACCCGAAGCTATAGGCACTCTCATCTTGTGCCAAAATTTGACAGGAAGAGAGCCATTTTTATACGATCGCTTCGCTCCTCTGTATATAAACGTATTCGTTCTCATGTCAAAGGGAAATAATATCTTCCCTTAAAAATAAAATATCTGAACTTAATTTCGTTGATGATGGAATTAATAATTTTATTAAAGACATTTTAAAATGTACGTCAACAAAGGTCATTTAATTTGATTTAAATTTCGTACCTATATCCAGAAGACTTTATGATTGGACTATTTGAAGCGTTCTTGACCCCATCAAACAATATAAACTACTTTGTATGTAGAGTTGAATTTAAGTAGAGCAAAATAAATCCTTACTTCATGAATTTAAATAAAGTAATCAACATTCTAGTGTAAATACAAAAGTAAAAATGTATTTAAAAAATTTAGATTTATTAATTTACAACCAATGAAATATTTAAAAAAAATGCATTGAGAAAACGTAAGTGAATGTTGCTAAAATAAAATATATATGCCCATATAGTTAATATAACCTATTTGAATCCTTCCTCCCTATAACATGTACCGTATTGATATTCTCTGTGACTCTCTGATTGGTGTTCAAAGTATGTTTTGTTCAATTAATTTATAGGTTTTGCACAACAAATTACAATGGAACAATATGTTACGCAGGTTATTTTTAACCTATTTAGTACAATTTCAAAAGTATTTTTTTTACTAATGAAAGGGATCGAGCATCCTTGCCAAGGTCGGATATAAATTGCAGTTATAAAAACCAACAACACTTCTAACTGCTATTCCATATTATAGCACTGACAGCGGTTTGTTCAAATTTAATAAAAGGTTTTTGACCTCCTTAAGTTATAAGGTTCGATGATAATTCTATCGTTTTATATTGTCTTCATTGAACTTTTTGTCATTTGCTTTAGTGAACTGTTTTATTAACTATAAGTAATAATCCGGTAAATTATTCAAAGATGAATTATGTATTTTATTATTGAATAAATTAGTTATTTAACTTGGTTAAATATTGCCTAACATAATACTTGATTGACTAATAGAAATTATAATATGAAAGTTCTCTATGATCTATAATAATTAGAAAGACTATCAACATATGATGTTATTTTTAAAATAACCCTTCAAATATTATTTTAAAGTGCCCCCAGGCATGTCTTCACGCGCCGACAAAGAAAACCGTTTTTCATGGACATGCATATAAATATATTATTCGCAGTTTTTATAAATAATAACCTAATAGCTGCATGTCCAGTTATTTTTTTTGTACAGTTAATTTGATGTTAAACAATATTAAATGCATCAAAAATGAAACAGGAAGTTGGTAAATAGTTCCGATTGTAGATGCTTAATGTCGCTTGGGCGAATATCTTTTTTAGTTGTCTTTACAAAATACTGTATTTACGCTCTATTTATTATGAGAGATAAACGACTTTGACTTTAATAAAGTTTATAATCGTTTTCTATTATAGGAAGTTCCAACTTTTGTTTTAAGGAAGATCTCAAAATCTATAAACAAAGATATTTTGTAGCTTCGTAGATCACAAAATTGAAATTAAATTTTTTATTTGAGAAATTAATTTCCTAACATTTATATCATTGGTCAATTCAATTGTTTGTAAGAATTTTTATAATCTTCCAAAAATTATTTGAATCATTTTTATATATATATATATATGTTAATACCATCTATAAGTTACAACCATATTTCTTAATTAAAATCTCCGGAAATTTGTTAAATTTCAGGGTTTTTTACGGAAAGTTTTTCACTTTAGGTTGGCAAACCTGATATAGAAAGACAACTGTGTGAACTGCTATACAATTTTTTGAAAATATTCTTTGATACATTTAATATATAATATACATACTTGACCTTGATCAGCTGTGAAAAACAATTTAGGCAATAATACTTTTTTACGAATATTGAAAGGTTCAACGTCTGCTATCGACCTTCATGTAGGTTATATTGCGTGAATTCCATTATTTCTTTAATTGTATGAATATATTGCCAGTAAATATTTTGCCCGAGTAAAAATTATATTTTACTAGAATAAATGATGTCTTAAAATAGGAAGAGTTTGTCATTATTTTGTGTTCTTTTGTGGCCTAAGAAATTCGTTTTCAAGTTCATGTAAATTCCCAAATAAATAGACTTAATAGAGGAACTAGAACACGCAGAAGATGAGAGTAAAAAATGATAATTTAAATTATATAGTGGCCATATAGAATCTACGTAAAGAGTCTCAGCTTCAGCACATTTTGTCATAGCAATTTTATCAGAATATACTCGGTAATTTTATTCACGAGAAATTTAACTGTCTACGGCATAATTCACGAAAATGTTGGATTTTTTTTAGATAATCATATATTTTTTATAACGATATTCTAGAAACAAACTTGAAGACTAAGGCCCTAGAAATTAAAACTTCAATATCAAGCCCCAAAAAAGGTGGTTAGGTTAGGTATGGTTATTATGGGAAGCCTTGGTTTTGAACTGATCCCAAATTTTATATTCGTAAAGTTGAGGTTTTAAACTTTATTGTACCGTACTAGAAACATTTAAATATTATTATTCCATGAAAAATCTTTATTTATTGATATTGTTTATGGACTTAACTTAATTCTTTCTTCTGAATAAAACCTTTTTTATATTAACATTTAATTATACCGATTATTGTATTAAAACAAACATTATAATTATAAAACTATAGATAAAAACCTCAATTTGTAGAATAGAACATTTTGTTTTATAGGACACACAACAGGAATATAAAACTAAAATTCACAAAAACACTAAAAATGTACACACTGTTCCAATAGACATAAGAGTTTATCCCAAATAAAAGTTGTTAATTATGGATATAGTCTGTTGCTATTGTTCAAATTTTCTATGAACTTTACCCCAATCCTTTAGATAGGATCTGATACCGTCGTCAGTCTTGGTGTTTTGGAAAGTTGTAAGGAAATGTTACGATTTGCCAAACTTAAAGCAAAAAATAGCGCTTTTTGACAAATTGTAGAAAAGTTGTCATTTCTCGATACTTTTTTCATTTTTAAATGTCGCTATACTTAAAATAATATCATGGCGCTAAAAAGGCAGAATAAGGAGCTTCTCTTTGTTAGTCATGCAAATCAACCGATAGTTGGAAACTATAAATATAATATGTTGGAATATTACACTGACAGGGAAACATTGACCGGATTATCGGACCAAGACACTGTGGGTCAAAACGTGACCATAGGATACTACAAAATATAATTGACATTATGATACAGACAAGACTGGCACCATACTTAGTTGCATGACCGTATATGAGTTATATGACCGGTCAAATACTATCAAGGACGTTCGTTCACAATATTTCTATTCTGACATCAATATACTATTCCAATATTAAATCTTTTGGAGACACACTTCTGAGAATTCCATAGGAATACTTTTATAGATGGAAGAAATTTGTTGGCCCCAATTCGTCTACGTTAAATCGTCTACAGCCATTCATCTGCACCAATTCATCTATACCAAAAGGTATTTTCATAGTCGATGATTTGTCTTAGACTAATAAAGCTGTCATGACTGCTTCTGCTGCTTGGCTTCATGCAAGATCGGTTAGAAATCCAAATTTAGTTCGACGATGTCACAAATTTTGATGTTATAAGAAAATATCAATTACGTGACATTTATCAGAGTTTGGAAGATGAGATTGAAGATAATTTATTAATTAATTAGATTTGAACTCTAGAAAATTAAGATAAGATCTGATAGAATTTGATTCCTGCTGATAATTCTCTGAACATTGAATAAGAATTGTGCCACTGTTGGGCGGAGGCATCTTAATCGATGAAGAAAATACTTATGGAATTACAGCAGTAAAAAGTTGCCTTTATACGTTGTTGATTCAGCTTGATCCATTTCCAAACGCACAACGAGGAAGCAGCTATTAGCCAAGAGCTATTGATCAAGGATCCAGCCAGTATTAAATGTAGATAATTCATTAGCACGCAGCAATTATTCCGCTGCAAGAAATTAGTCGAGCAATTTTGATAAGTTGAAAAGTCATCACTAATAATCGATTTATGGATACATTTCATGATGAATATTTACTCCCACTGCTGTTTTATATTTGAAAATAATTAATGAAAAGAGAAGCAATTGAAAAACTATAGGAAATACGTATAAGTTTAATACGTATTTAAAACTATTCTTTTATGTTACAAATACAATCATTATCTCAAATAAAAAAATTAATATTTTTTAATCAATCTTAGATTCACATCACATCCAGGAATGTTCGAATTCTATATTCCATTTATTTTATTAATTTTATGCACAATTAATGACTTACGGTATAAGAAATAGATTAAAACCTCCATTAATTAAAGCTACGAAATTAATAGCACAAAACGTTAGGTATAATTAAGAATAAAAAGTGACATTTATTGAGTGCCACAATTGCTAAGTTATGCAATTAAGGACGGAAAAAGTGTCACTAAATGACCTTAAACTATATACTTCAGAAATAAATTAAAAATAAACTAGAGAGGTCGCTGCAGTCGACAGCTGCTTTTTTCCTTAAGAAACGGCCGTATTTAATTAATTATGACCTCTTATTATTATTAATTAATATTAATTTAATGCCCTCGAGTCGTCTGATGCATATCGAATATTATTTACAGGGAAAGTGCACAAGGTTGACTTTGAAAAATTACAAATACTTCTTAATATTACTATAAACAGCAGAAATAATACTTATATCTTCATATTTTAGGTCGCTGATCAGGTAATAAATTGAATTTAATACTGCCCAGTTAAGCTGTGGACACGAAAGAAAGTCGAAACTACTATAATTCAATTATTTTACGAGATTTATGTTATAATATAGACCTTTTAAGTGATTCATAGAAGGGGAAATATTAAGCTATTCGTCCGTAAATGAGAAATGAATTGGTAACGTAGATGAATATTTTATTATAATGATATTGAAATCTGAACTGAGGATTTTTTCCTGTAACTCATTTTCCTGATACCATTTTGCGTCTGTATATCAATTGGCGCGATCGTAAGTATCGCTGAGATCGGAATTGATCTTTTTATTCTCATGGAAACCAATGTGTAACGATTGTTATTGAATCAGAGGAGACGATTAATTTGATCGATATCTTCACGAATTTTAACCTTATTTGAGTGCTTATGAAATATTCGAGTTTCTCAAATAAAAATCACGCATTTGACGAACTCAGCAGGAAATAACACAATTCTTACATTTTATATAGAAAATTTGTCAAAGTTCCACCATCTGTTTACAAAAATATTAATCCTTTCATGTCTACGAAATAAAACGTTTGTTTATTTTAATATAATTAAATTGTTAATTATAAATGTAATTGTCACTTAGGAAATTGACGATTCTCAAGATTGTATTTACAGTAAAATTGTCACAAGAAAAATTCATAGTTGATTGAATTGAATTCATTTGTCTGGTAATCAATTTTGATTTAAATATTTCAAAGATAAAATCTCTCCAATATTTTATTACAGATTAAAAATTTTATAACGATATATTGTCGAAAATAGGTTGCATTCGGACATTTTTGGATGATTTTGTTACAATTCGTAGTAAATGTACGGTAGTCGAATCATTTTGTTGATTATGTTTTGGATGTATGGAATATAATACCACGAGGAAGGTCTCTGTATGGTATGTTATCACTATTGTCTGACCTTTTATACAGGTAGACTGTAAGGCTGTAAACTTAATCTGTATGTAAAATTCCTTTACTGAAATATAAATTGTTTTGCTCAGATAATAAGATATCTATTTTTCATTTCCATATAAATTATATTGTTTGTAAAAAGGTAAGGAAAGGTGGCGGTCATCAAGAAAGATAACATTTCATTTTTTTATATTTTATTGTAACAAAGATGGAATCTGACAAGCTCCGCCCCCCGCCTCCCCTTTTGTCACTAAGTATATACCGTATGCTTAGTGGAAAATTATATCTATATCAGTTTTGAATTGGATGGGTCGATTAGGTGCAGGAATTTCGTAGTCGAAATATCAGTCATTTCGTTTATTTTACTTATAGACTCTTCGTATTTCGAGAAACAAATCAATTTACTTCAACGAGAATTCAATTTAGGTAAGATTATTTGTATTATTTCGTCATTTGCATTACTTTATTATTCGTATTATTACTCTCGCATTTTATATTGATTTATTCAGTTCAGACTCATTATTATACTGTGAGCTCCGTCTTTTTGCATTACAGTTTCCGTAATGTCCTAAATCATTGAATATTCGTTTCCAAACTTATCATCGATTCCTTTTGTTTTTTAATTGGATTTTAATATTTTTTCTATTTGGTTTAGTCAATGAGGAGTGGTTGTCAATGAGGAATGGTTGTCAATGAGGAGTGGTTGTCAATGAGGAGTGGTTGTCAATGAGGAGTGGTTGTCAATGAGGAGTGGTTGTCAATAAGGAGTGGTTGTTAATGCACTGATTAAGATGCGTAACCATATTTGTTCGTAACATTTCAAGTCGTCAACTAAGTTTATTTAATCTCGCTTTTATCAAGTTATTTTTGTGTTGACTGAATTATAACTCGACTCATTTTATTGTATTACGGGTTACTCTTCCGTTCGTTTTTATTCACTCGTTTTACTCTCCGTTTGTTTTTGCATTATTTGTATTTTTATATTCAAATTTTATATTTATGTTCTATCACAAATTGAACCTTTGACCAAAAATGATTTCCTTTTGTCAACAGGTCTCGATTAAATAAAGGATCTAGAAATGCCCCAATATTTATTTGAATCCAGAATATAATCCTTTTTCAGCCGTAAATTGATTGGTTCTACTTAACAAACTCTACAAAACGGTGTGCTATTTTCTAAAAATTATAGAAAGTAATTTTGACAAGTTATTTTACCGATATTATTCTACGATTACAATAATACAAACTAATAAGACTTATTTTATGAAATGCAGCAGTTCAAAGTTATGAAATGAACCAACTCATTTATGACAAAGAATGAAATGACAATAATATCTTTACAAACTCATTTTTTGGATTCTCTTCTAAATGACAATGAATTTTAAAAATAACTAAACAACAACACCTCACCTAATCTAGTTCTGATGGAGAATTTTCAGTAAATTGGAGTCAAATAGTAAATAAGATAAAATAGAAATTGAATTAAAGTTTAAAATATTGAAACTACGGATCGTTAACCTTTTATAAATCTGAATTGCGATGTTAATCAGCCAAAGGTCGATAATATTTATATTTCCTTCACATTTATAAGGAAATGAAATCGAGACGTTCGCAATCGTCAGTCTCAATTTTTCCTCGAACTTGAAATAAGTTTCGGAATTTTCATTATTTTATTTTAAACTTGGAGAGATATCGCACACGTATTTAATTATTAAGTAGCAGGGTGTGGCTTATTGAGAACTTCACCCTCACTTTGCATTCATTTTCTAGGAAAAATTAACATATACAGCACACTATAATTTGTGCATATAACATGTTCTTTATTAATTTGTAAAGCTAGTAGTTAATAGCATTTTCTAATTAAATCAGCAAGTCTTTGCGAAAATATTATTTATAATGGATTGAAATTTAAATAGGAGAAACTACCGATTATAACATTTGCTGTTTATAAAACAAATGAAACATTTCTAATAAAATAATAAAGTTCTTTCACAATATTTTTAGGTGAAATTAATCTGTAGAAATTGGTTTGTTTCGTCCTTTTCTTTTTAATATTTTATCGGAAAATATATTTATTGGTGATAAAATTTCACATTTTCAATATTTAATGCATTTTTCTTTTCTAAATTGTGACAAAATTTTTGAAAAATATTGATAAATATAATAAAAATATTAAAGTTGTTAATAATTTTCAGATTGTCAAGAATATTTCCTGGAATCGAGAGATTTTTACAATATTT
>JAJNBT010029162.1:0-11416 GCA_028455955.1 Notopais sp. p TS-2021 | reverse complement strand
ACATTTCTTAAATAAAATATCACACCATTATTTAAGAAAATCAAAGCCTACTTACTGCTAATAATATCAATTAAGAAAGTTCATTCAATATTTTACCAAAATTCTATGTATAGCAAATGGTTGGAAACAAGGAAAAATGCGTATATAGTATATTACAATTTATGCTGCAATTAATAGAGGAAACTAATTCATTTAAAATAAAAAGCGAGACAAAAATTTATAGGTGAATACAGTAGGATTCAAAATAATCAACAGCAGATTATTGTTAATATAACTTAACCATATAATCCAAAAGCAAATATTGCGAATACCAAAGGTGGTGTTGTGGTTACATGAATTATGCAAATTAGTGGCGTGCATATTTCCCAAGAGTTCTTTCATACCCGGGATACGAGAATTTAATTGCAATTTCCGGACATGGAAAACAACTAAAAATATGTATCTTCCAAAGAGAATGTTTTGAAATGATATTTATAAATTTCAGACTTTGGGTGTTGCTATATATCAGGAGAGCCGGGCAAATATAAAATAAAATTTTTCCTTACGGGCAAAAAACATTTTAGGTACTAATTTGTTTCAACACATTGTCGACAACATTTGTTTTAAAAATTTTCAAACGAATATTGGATAAATATTATTAATACAACATTGGAATTAGTTAATGGTTATGTTATTCATTTAAATTAAAAAATTTCAAAACTATCTATGCTCTACGCGGGCAAAATTTTGCCGTTCTACCCCTGGTATATATAATGAGAAACAATATTAACTTACTCTCTATTAAAAACAAATAGATTATACATTGAGTCCTTGGATCCAAACATTTAAACAAAAAAATTGTAAAGCTTATTTAATGAACACACGTATATACAATATCCATAATAATCTCAGAGTAAAGATATATATACCTTCTTTTATCTGAGATAATAATAAACATTTTTCAATTACCTGTTATCATAGATGTAATATGATTCATTTGAACATATTAAATCAAAATATAACAATATAGTAATTACAATACCATAAATTATATGTTTTTGTTTGATTGAATAAACTATAGATAACTTTGGTATAATTACAAGAAAACTCTACCAAGCAAATAAAACAATTTATTCCCTGAATAAAAATAAACTTTATTTATTATCATAAAATATTATACTAAATAATAGATACAAAATTTATTTCTTCAATTTTCTATTTGCTATACAATTACTTATAATTCTAAATCCTAAACATATTTTACAAGAGATTTATTGCATTATTTGAAATAAATATAATACGATGAATTAAATCTTGTCATAAATTCAAAGTAAATCCTTAATTTTGATAAAAATATTTAGTAACAAACATTATAAGTATTCCTTAGTTTATATTTATTATGTAATTACTAGTTACGGTTTTAAATTGATTAGTTCGAATATATTTAAAGTGTTTTCTTTTGATGAAACACAATGAACAAAATAACATATATAAAGTATTAATTATATATGGTATATATTTTTTATCATTTCACTTAATAAAGAACAAAAAGAATATATATATACTCTTATTTTTATAAAAATGATAATGAAAGTATTGAGATAAAACACAAAATTGAAATATATTATATAGATATGGATACGATATCCTTGGATATTTCAGGGATTGAGAATCAATTTCTTGGGAAATGAGTAGTCTAATTTATCTCTATAGGATTCTATAGGGGGTGCCCTAATATAGCGAGATTCAGCTTGAGCCTTTTTTCAATTGAGTTTTCAATTAAATTTTTTATTCATAAATTTCGTTAACATGGGAAATACTGTGGATAAATTGTATAGATACGATTGATGTGGTTACTATATATATGATACGAGTATTACTACTTTCTTACTTTCTTTAAATAATTTAAAGACTTTACAATCTGATAAAACAAACTTGATATTCTATAAAAGTTGAAGTTTTAAATATAGGTTAGGTTATAGGCTTCAATTGTTCAGTATTAATATTCGTACATAATTATATATGAACGGACACATTCTTCTACAGATAATATTAGTTTGAATGTCTAGCCACAAAACAGACTATAATCCTTCCTTATGAATAATATCTTGCACAATTTTCTCCTTTCATATTTCCAATACATTATTCAGTGTACTGGAATACATTTCTGGGTTAGGTTTTCAAGTAATTCTTTTAACAATAAGGAAAATGTTTAATGACAAAAAATATTAATACAAAATTAGAACAATTATATATTAAAATAAGTATATATAGCATATAATATTCAATATTTAGATAAACAATAATTTCATCGAATCTTAGTTTCAATAGACCATATATATATATAGCCATATATGCGAGTAACAACGACTCATCGGGCATATGATATTTCCAGGTATATAGCTATACGTATATTCTTAATTTTGTCGTACACGATGACAGACAAAATCGTGTTTCATGTTTAAATGTTGATTATTTAATAAATAATTTAATTTCATATCGAATTTAATTATTTTTAAACTTAACACATTGATAAATAAAATTCACAAAAAAATGACAACAAAATACATATATTTTCCATAGGCTATTAATCGCAACAAAAAAAACCCAACATATAATTGAATAGATGATTAATTGCTAGATTCTGTTAATGCACCTGTATATCCTCGAGAAATATTGTCCTAGGTGTGATATTTTCCTCAGTGGAATTTTGACCTTGATACAGTTATACAGGGTTCTGTAAAAAAACTAAGTCAATTTGAATATAATAAAGGTTTGAATTTGGCTTAGTTTTATGGCACACTCCCTATTATATATACCATTATACTTACAAATCAGGTACCGTATATGCGGGTTTGTTAATCAAACCAACATATAATTGGCTTGATTACATAGAGAATGCCTTTAAATTACAAAATATAAAGTTCACATGCTTCACAATTTAAACATTCGATGTCGGAGTAGCAATTTTATTTGAAGTCAAGTTCATTACAACTAAATACCAGCCACTTATAACTATTTCTGGGCAGAAATTATTCAAATTGAGACCAATTTCAGTAAACCAATAAGATTTTAGTGGTAAACAGTACAATACAGTATCTTCAGTTTGTTATTGTTGTGGGAAATCTCAATATCAAATAAGATAAATTTGTTGTTTAATTTAGTTTCCTTCGTGAATTCAATATTGGGATAAGATTATTGTGATTTAAAAATAATTCTCCAGATTGATTCAATAATTCAATACAAGTATAGCCTATATAGTACAGTATATACGTAGTCATCAACAAGATGATGATCGCAACAAAGCATTCGAACAGTTTTATATTCTATTTTCAGTAGATCTAAATTCAACAATAAGTATATGTCAAGTGACAAATTTACCACTTACATGACGAAAACCCCATTTGACAAAACGTTCAATAAAATCATGTTATGGTAACTTAAGTAAGGTTAACTAAAATTAAATATGGTTAAGTAAAATAGTATAAGTGATGTATACATACCGGTGCCAATATTTTGCCGGAGCCGGTGATTAGGAAATGTTTACCTTCAGAGGATGTCATGCATGGCATGATTTATACAGCTTTGATTTTATCCAAAATAGACTGATTCTAGAGGTTTTATTGAATGCAGGAGCGCATAAAACGTCCCAAAAGTGTCCGAATTCACCCCGTTTTACGGTATATTATGGATCATGAAGAACTATTCATATTATGAGAACTAGTTTCGTTTGTTCTACAAGAGTTCATTCGATTCGATTTGTTTCTTTGGTTGAAGAATTTCAATTAATATCTTATGATACTTAACTGTACTGATAGTCATTAAACATAATATAGCATTGTGAATTTTATGGATCAAATTGTTTCAGAGTCTATCTATTGTTGCAAATAAAATTATAATTTATTGATAAAATGACAATTTTGAAAACCTGGAATTTAAGATAGCATCTTTTATTAAGTGAACCAATGAATAATAAATAGTCTTGTAATTACTGCTTATTCTCGACACCTGATCATCCAATAGGACATATAACAGCTGTTAAAGTCGACCTGCATGGACACTACACCTGGTGAGATTGCGTATATACTCGTCCTTATATCAACAGCATGAATCTACTTTTCAATAAATTGATAAGACAGTGGCCGAAATGCTTGAATTACACATAATTGGTCTAGTCCAGTGATTCTCCTGAAAAAAGTGAGAAATTTCAATTGATTTTAGATATAAGGAAATTAAATGAACTTACGACCACCTTTAGAGGTATGACATACTTCTCATTTGTCGATGTAACTTCAAGTAACTGCATCATTCCTAAGATCGCATTCTAAACTAAAGCCAGCTCCTCTGCATTTAAGTGAATCCTTTACTTTCCAAATGTCCATGTCAATATATTGTCAGTATATAGTTTATGTTATTAGATATAGACGATGTAATTATTTATTATATATAGAGATTCCTTTTCAGATACAGATTGGATATACATATATATATACAGTATATAATATACGAAAATACTCTAAATGTGTATTTTAATCTTTCAGACTCCACAACACTGGGGCGTTAACAAATTTAGAAATTTTTAATTTATTTGTTTTTATACATGATAACGTGTTATAACAATGTTATCTGATTTATTTATCATATCTATTATACAGTTTACTGTATATTAACGTTATGAATGATTAAATTAATTAATAAAATAAGAAACTTATAAAGAGTTATGTACAGTTGCGTGTAGTTATATGGAATACACTGTCATTAAATATAACATAACATAATTATAGGCTAGTGGGGAAATAATTAACTATATTTGATAAGCGTACAGGCAATGAAAGAATTGTATTTTTTATGTATCGATATTTTAATAATAAATTAGTTATAGCCGAGTCTGAGACCCATGTGTACAGAACTTATGTGCTGAATTAGGAATATAATTATGTAGATTTACATACATATTTATATTATGAAAATGTGTATCAGATTGCTGACATTTCTTGTATTTAGTTATAATATTCGCACTTTTTATAACTAAAACCGATCAGATAATAACTAAGCGACTATAATGATTAACTATTCGTTGACTCAATATCTTCTATTATTCATGGAAATTGTCGGTAAATTATCATTATTTAAGCTAGCGAATTACTATCGATTATACTTTGAGTAAATTTGAAGGTTCGAGCGTGTATCGAGAGAATATGACCTGGCCAGTGTCACGGTACGTATGGGATGATTGGCAGGTTAGTTAATTAAAGCAAATATCATCCACTTTACTATATTGATTGATATATTCTGTTATATACAGACCAATAATGAATTATAATCGACTCTATATTGCAATATTGCATTTCGTTATAATAATTGATTAATTAAATAACGTTTGGTTATATATTGACGGCATTATACTAATTTACAATGAAAATTGCGTAATTTATATCTACTATAATTATCTAACTGCGGTATTGATCATTCATAAGTTACTTTTAAATTATACATCATTATGTTAAAGCATTTAATTAAAGGAGAAATATATATACTTAGGGTACTATAATTTGGACTCTGCCATTTTTTTCCTGTTTTGGAACATAGGCGAATTTTCGATTTTGGGACTTAGTAAAGTTTTACATTATTTTTCAGAGACTCTTTTGTCCTCTTCAGTACGTTTGGTTAAAGGATAAAAAAGATTTTATTTGTAAGATTAATACATATTCGTATTGTTTTTGAAGAAGGAAATTCTGAGATTTTAACTGACGTGAATAAAAGATACAGAATAAAATACAGGTCGTAACCGGTCGGTGATAAAAATCATAAGATTTCCTTCTACAAAAAAAACTTTTAATAAATATAACATGATATTGTATGTTGTTTAAATATTCAATTTTAATTCTTCTGTCGGTTAGAAAACTGTATATGAAATAAATAGGTTTTACTAACGCATCGTTCGTTTTTATAATTATAATTGAAATTTGAGATAGCAGCTATAATATATATAGTTGTTTTCCTGCTATTCTGACAAATATTTATGTACATATAATATTATCCATTAATGAAATCTATTTCACAAATTGTGAGAGCTATATATAGTATGAGAATAATCTGTTTCGAATTTAAATTATATTATTTGGTCTTTATATGATGGTGATCCATTCGTCGACGGAAATGTTTTGCTGCGGTAATTGTAGTTTTGTCGTTGGAAATTTGTATTTAATTGGTCATGCAAATATTTAATTGGTCATGCATTTCTACATCAAGTAACAAACGGGTCAAGTCCCCAGCTAATTTGTTGTTGGTTATAATTCGTCCCCAGGTTATATATAAACTTGTCTTTCCCTCCAAGGATTTGTTTGCATTTTGCTTCTAAATAATAATTTATATAGATTACATATTGAAATTTATGTATTTATTAAGTTACAAATTAGTTAGCGGTTACGAAATAAATTATCGTCTATTGTTTAATTATATCTACATGGAAGCGCTTCATAGGGTATATTCATGTGTTAGTCTAGGTGCTCTTTTTATGTTCTATATAGCTTGCATATTCGTCTTCTGAAAATAAAAATAAATCATGTTTTAATGCTTGTTATAGTTTTCTGATTTGTATATTGAAAATTGTTTCTCTCTCCTTGAATATCTTTAATCTCTTCTGATTTCCTGAAAAATTTATTAGATTTTATTGATTAATTTGTAACATTTTAACCTGATATTGAATGGTAAGGATAGAACATTTATTTAAAAGGATATAAATTCTGAAGAAATAATTCAAAAATTATCAATTTATAAACTTTCATTGTAATAAAAACGCAATGTATATTTTCCGAAATTAGGTACAATGGTATCTCTTACAGTACAAATATGTATTTTATTCATATTTCAATTATAGATTTTTATGAAAAAATGTGTAAGAAAAAATTATTTTCCCCCAAATAAATTTTAATTAATTTCTAATCAATATATTTCTTCTCTTAATACTTTATTTATGGTTGGCAATTGTGACATTTTCTGAATCTTTACGGAATTAGATATAGATTATGATTAGATTTAGATTTTAAAATTATCTGCATATTAAAATTAAGTCCTTCGATGTTTTTTTATATTAGAAAGGGTCCCAAAATTTTAAAAAATAATTCATTAAATAAGTAAGTCAATATAAACATTGTCTTTAAAACGGAGACCATTCAACAATTGGTCATGCACAAGACAGGGAAGTAAAAATTTCGCATGATAAATGCAGCATGACGAATTACAGGCGTCCAACTAATTCCAAATACGGTGCACATGTCTCTCGAATTAACTTGCAAATAATTGTACACGTTTCTACTGGGAAATATGCACAATAAAGTAGATAATTTCCAACAAATGCTTCTAATTTAGCTGGCATGCAAATCTGTGACGTTTTGTATTAATACTTATCAGTAATATATTATCTCATAGTCAATTATGACATGACAATTATGAGTGAGTCCGAGATTCGCCGTTCGATATCTAGCGAGCCCATTATATTTCTCTGTGGGGGTTCACAATTATCTGTCCGACGTTCACTCCTTTCTGTATCGAATCTGCTTTATTACAACCTCCAACTAACAGATTGATGGACTAGTTTACAGTCGGACACAAAAAAGCAACACGATTCGCTGTAATTATTCCTATCAGTTAATTATAATTATCTTATAGTCTCTCTCATGTGCGTAGAATAATAGTGAGATTTCATTGGATAAAATCCAACTAACCTCTTTGAGGTGTTCGATACCTGCTAGAATTTCATTTCGCTGTTGGAAAGTGAATTTTATAGCTTTATAGTCTGTAATAAAACCCTTCACAATTACCTCGATGATATTACTTGAAGAAATGATTTGCCCAATGACTCCATGATCTCTCAAACCTAATCAAAGGGTTTAATTTATGCACTTTTTATTCACAGAATTACATTTCATATTCACTTGACTATTTTATAAATCCATAACAACTCTTTGCTTCAAAAATTTTCATCTGGTCGAGTATACAGTATACTAATATATTTCTTCATACATGTATTAATTAATATAATAGATGTATATAAACTGAATAGAATGCTAAAATATATAATGGAAACGGACAAGACTTGCTCTGCGAACCACAATTTATACATTCAAAATCACAACACATGTAACAATATTATGTAGACTGGTTTTAAAAACGACATAATTAGAATGAATTAAGAAATCTATTCATATAATTTTGTGTATTTCAATACCTATTTGTTAAGACTTACGAAAGATTAAAAATCTGTCTGTTATATTTTCAACGATTTCCTTAATGAGTTCTCATTTTCTCCTTGTATATCTTACGGTCAAATTTAATTATTATGAATAATCAATAAATCGACCACAAATTTTGTCGATGTACAGTAGAGTATTATTTACCGCTAAATCTCGCTAAATTCCACCAAATATAGCGCTAAAATACATGAATTTAAACCATGCGTAAATTTCAGGTAATAATCTAAATCATAAATATCTCTGAGATTCGTTTTGACTTTAATTATAATTGGCAATAAAGGCAAGAATATTGCACTAATAAATTGTACTCTTAACAGAGTTAAAAATCAATATAATTAAATCTGAGTTACTAAATCGTAGATTAGACTATTTATCAAAGACATTAAATATGTAATGAAATTAGCCTTGGCTATTAATAAACTACGTAGATATCATTAACTGGAATCAGCTGAGAGAATAATAATCCTGCGGAACAAAAGCTGCCTTCATCGAGCTGAGTCACTCTGTTCAAATTTACATTGCTTTTAATCTCTAAAATTAAATTAACAAGATATTTTAATTTATTATTTAATTAAATCCCTATTTTAACTTTAATTAAATCTCTGTACTAATATCGAGGGAATTAATTACGTTCGTACGGTCAGGTCATCTCGTATATGTAGGTCGGTTGTCTTTAATAAAGACACCAGAAAAAGACTTATATATATTTAAAGCATACATATACGAAGCATTGCAGAAGATATCAATTCACGAATATTTATTAACAGTAATGCGCTGTATGGTCATAGAGAATATAAATAATGCATCAAAGTATATAGAACTGTATAAATGAGGAAGTTAGAATGGCCAATTAACATTGATGACACTATAACTATACTTACATGAGTCTTTGTTTTCATTTTAAATATACAATAAGTAGCTTCCCTCGAGTGCGTGGCATTACAACTGAGTAGAAAATGTCACCCGTGGGACAAGTGATCATAAATTTAGCCGTAACTTAATAGGACTTTATAGCAAATTAAATAAATTAATTACAGGGCACATAAGCATTAGGCCTTTGAGTCTAATTAAAACATCCCTCATCCTCTAAGTCTCTTCCCACCGCATATGCGAGAGAATAATAATGGCGGCAACGTTAATTTAAAACCCTTATGTAAGTTATTCTTGAAATTATTCAAGTCGGCCTTTGTCCACTGTTCGAGTTTTTATCTATTTCGAAAGAACGTCGCTTTCTATTGGTGTCCCTTGTTCAACCGACCAGAATCGACCAATAGCTTTTGTTAATTTAGTCGTCCATTTATGGCAAATTCAATGTTTGCAATCAAGCCACGAATTCCTCAACCTTATTATTAGTATTATAGTCAGTTCTCATCTGCAGGTAAGTTTTTACAGACTACCTGAGTCTTTCTCTATATTAATTGGATAGAAAATGGTGTGCATTGTTTGTTTCATTGGGTTGCAGTAGGGGGTAGGGTTCGCCACTTTTCGCTCCATAGGGGTCTAACGCACTACTTGATCGAGGTTCTTCAGCCTTTTACATACTATTAGAATTTTAAAGAAATTCTATTCAGTCTTCGTTGTCAATAAGTTCTTTTGTTGGGAAAATATAACAAATCATCTGTGTCAAATAGTTCCTTTGAGAACAAAATTAAAAACCAATATAAATAATCCAAGTTTCAAGTCATTAAATTAATCCAACTAAGATAACGTAACAGTAAATCTAATGGAAATAAGAATGTTCGCAACAATACATTTCTTCTGAAATTGGAGTTATTTATATTCTTATAAATATTTGTTGTGTATTCCAGTAGCTGTTGTTAACGTGGATTGTTGAAAGCTTAACAGGAGAACGTGGGGGGTACATGGAATTCCTGGAGTGGTCTACAATAGTTCCTAGTAAGATAACACTGTCCCCCGTCGATTAAAATATTCCTCCACAATTGTTTAGCATCCAGATGAATTCTGACGCCACAATTTCCATGTTTTGATTCACATTGTCACTTTGTTTCCATTTTAAATTCTCTCTCGCTGTACTTCCATTTATCTCTTTCTAGAACTTTATTGGACGATTAATGGTGGTGAACTGAAGTCAAATTATTATTATGTAAAAGCACGAGACAGTCAACTTTAAAACAAATGATTCAAACAAGAATTTTAAAAGTGCTTAAACGAAACTGTGTGTATAGTATTACAAATAAAAACTAAGAATTAATGATGAATATGAAGGCTATATTTTATTTTCAACAAATATATGTTAATTTTTATTGATGGATCAAATAGGAACCAAAAGTGCGCTTTGTTTTGTGCTTGATGGACATTTGCACATACATCTAAATACAAGTTTGTGCCGCCCCCTGCAGCATTGAAGTTTAATCACAAAATGTAATCATATTGTAGTTACTTCTGTTGTTGAAAACATAAGCAATCAAAACAAACATTAAAAACAGTTTCTATTTGATTTGATAATTAAAACCTAGATACGAATGTGCGATAAATGTGCTATACAAAATCTGCTCGGTTTGTTTTGATCGAAACAATCACTTATGTTTTATTTCCAACAACGAGACTATGATTAATAGGTTTTATTTCGGACTCATCACCAATCTAAATTAGAGTCTACGGACTTGAACTGTAAATAAGATACGCTGCTTTGTTCTCCAGCTTACTTTTGCATTGCTATTTATACGATTTATCATGTAGAGATCTACATTATTTCTCATTGGCAGATTATAAATTTGTTGTTGTAAAAGAATCTTACCCCTTCGCTTCATGTATTATAAGGCAGCTCCTGCATAGGCGTCATTCGTATACCTATAGTGGAGTTGTTGCAAATAATAGATTTTCATTCTCAATTGGTTTTGCTGTAATAACTTTCGCAATCAATACATGATTTATCACTTTCATACACATTTAAACTATATAAAAACCATATTTGTGCATTGATATTGTATGTACTTGATGGTGATTTTCTGGCATTACTTCAAACTATACTAGTTCTAACTTCAGATTAAAGTTATCATTTCCATCCATGCAGGATACCTTCCATTCTTTATTAAGTTCTCTTATTTCCTTTATTAATTTTATTTCTTTACTCTTTTTTTATTCCATTTCTGCGTCCTCTTTTTTTATTTTATTCTTTTATTTCCTTTCTTTTTTTCTTCATTTTATTTATTTATTCATTT
>JAJNBT010029091.1:0-11517 GCA_028455955.1 Notopais sp. p TS-2021 | reverse complement strand
AATATACAGTATATATATATATATACGCGTGTATATTTGAAAATGTAAAGAAAAAATATCACCTGTGAATAACTTTTATTTAAATTTATTAATTGAATCTGATATGAGTGTGGGATGACAGAAGTTTTTATTATTTTATTTGAAATTTCTTTTTAAAATACTGCATATATATTACTTATACGGTTGCTTTAAATAAAACTTTCCACATTCTTGCTTGTATGAATACTGATGTTTAATAATTTTCTTCTTCAGTGCCTCCTACAGCAATTGAGATAATTGGTCACGAAACAAACTCTGCATTAACGGTCAAAGCGGGAGACTCGGTTACTCTTCGATGCTTAGCAAAAGATGCCAAACCTGCCCCTAAGATTCTGTGGTTTAAGGGAAACGAACGTCTTGGAATAAGTAAGTATAACTGGAGTCTTTATTATAGATTCTGTTAGGAAAAGACTGTATCAGAAGCCTATTCGCGGCTTGTTCAGTTTGACTGAAACTATCATTTGTCCTACGAATAATTTTATATTCTACATGTAAAATTAAGTAAGTGAAATGTGGAGATCATTCACCATAGATTTTCATCATATTTGCGAAGATTCAATATATTTTGATATTCAATATAGTTATAGATATATTAAATTAACTATACACTATTCACTATTATTTATAATATATATATATGTATCAAATACATTAATCTCCTGAAAAGTAATTCGAGTACAGTAGCTGAATCTGTACGCATAATATATAGAGAATGAGTGAGTGAACTTGAGACTGGGAGTCAATATCGCTGATATATTTATAGGTTATTAACGAAGTTTATACAAAGAGATTGTATGTAAAGGATATAAGCTCCTATCTAATAGTATGGGGGAAATTTATAGTAATTTTGAACAATATCTGCTACGGGCAACAGAAAATTTATATAATTAAGAACTTTTGTTTTTTTATTTAGGAATATATTTTAGTTCCAGTTGAGTGTCTTAAAAACAAATGCAATATTTTAAAAAATAAGGTTAATATTCATTGAAATAGATCTAGTTTTATTATTATAATGTTTGTTTGTATATAATAATCGATAATTATATGTGGAAGGTCGATATTAATAATTTAATATGCTTTAATTTAATGTGTTTTGATACCGTCTGTTTACTCAGATATAAAATTGTGTCAGATGATAGGCCGACATTTCTTTTACTTAAAGATTGTTCTCAGAAGAGCTACTCGGTGCTCTTGTGAAATTTCACAAAATCATATGGAATTTTTTTTCTTGCAAATTATTGTGTCGAAAAGATATAATAAATAGAAGTTTTTATTCAGAAGAAAGACTTTAACCCTCTGTTGTTGGCAAGTGTATAAAAGTACAAAATTCAAGATAGTTTCGATGGAAGTAACACAAAGAATAATTATACTTAAACGAAAGAAAAATAATCAAACTCTTATATTACAATTAAGTTTAAAACCTCAAGTTTACGAATATAAAGCTTATTTCTATAATATCGTTGAAAAAATATGATTATCACAACAAATCCAACATTTACGTGAATTTCCCCGTAGAGAGTTAACTATTTTTATTTTGATTAAAAAAAACACAAATATTTTCTGAAAAAAGTGCTATGACAAAATGTGCTGAAGCTGACGCTATTTATATCGATCCTCTTTGGTATATACACACGTTGCATGAAATTTTAAAATACCTTTTAAAAAGAAGATTATTTTAGGTATTTCTCTTCTTATATCTATCGAGAATGTCCGCGAACATCATCAAATTTATTTTTTGTTTACCTTATTTTTATGAAATTTTCCTAACTAGATTATGTACGATTAAATTATCGATTTATGAAGATAATTTCATAGTCTCCCTCGGTAATAAGCTAACAAAATGGACCAGAATATATTCCTATAAAATTTAGTTACGAGAGTTGACGTCTTTAATGTCTGAACATTATTTATATTGCGTCTAAGTTAATGCTCAAAATAAAGTATTTTTCGTAAACAGTTATAAAATATAACGGAAACTTATTAATTTATTTTATATTCATAGATCAGGAGGATTTATGTTAGAAATCCATTAGCTCTATAAATATATAGATTTTGTAAGATTTAAATTTAGAAAGATTTAAATTAAGAAACATTTAAATATTTACATTTAGAGAAACTTAAATTTAGAAACATTTAAATTTGCGAAGATTTAAACCGTATCATTTAGAAATCTTGAGAAATTGCGAAACAAGCTTACCGAGAAATAAAGATTTAACTTTACAAAGATATAAATTTACAATTATTCTGAGATAGTACCTCAGCAATTTAAACCCCAAAATATCTGGTTTATGAAAAATTGAGTTCTTAATTGCTTGCTCCTGAATTAATGAGAAAGGTGGGAAATAAATTAGATTTCCTGTCTTAGTAACAAAAAGCGACACACCGGCATCTGCCAAACAACAAATAATTATTAAGCATTTTTATTTTAATTAGATTGCCTTCCTGACGATTTTATTATCTTTGTTCCCTTGTAAACTTAAATTTCTCACAAAAAAAATGCCAACGAGACAAAATCATTAAAACTTTTAACGAAAAAACTCGACGGGCACAAAAGTTAAGCTTTAAAGTTAAAAAATATGCAAATTAAAACCTAACTTTCCGTAGATTATAAGCTACGGTATTATTACTCGAAAAATCTGACCTTTTTATAAGCTTCGTTGTTCGATTGGAGACATCTTCATTAATAGTCAATCTCTCTTCCGTTTTATGTCCTTAAATATGCTCTCCGTCACTGATTTAATTAGTGTGAAGCTCTTGTTAACATCATATTTCATAGCAAATTTTTATGAAAAACTAATATTACATGATTATTTTCAAATTTTAGACAAATATTAGAAAAATATGTTAAATATTTTCTATCAATTGTTTATTAAATTAATTAAAAGAAAAATATAACAAAACTAGACAATTTCATAATAATTGTTACTCCTAGGTGCAAAATGCATAAATTTAAACGTTATTTAATTCATTTTCATAAGATATATAACATTATCCATTTGCTTTCACTATAATAATATAAATATTAATCATAATGGAAAATGCTAAAATAAATTAGTTAGAATTAAAAGAATTCGCTTAGAAAAAGTGACTTTTATGATTAACTTTGAGATATTTTTCAACTTTGATCTACCGGTACATACGAATCAAATTTTGCAAAAATGTATCCATTGCTGAACCTTGAAATTGAGATAAAATATATTTTATAAATTTGAAAATCATGAACCGTCAAATTAGTTCTTAACCAATTATTTTTATTCTATATTGTAGAAAATATAGTTTATGTTCACTATTTCTTTACATTTCATCACTTGATTAAAATTAATTGCATAATTACTACTATTAATTGGAATATTTCTGTCGACTTCAATCATTTTATATTCGATATAAAAAATATGAAGATTCGATTGTTAAACTTTTTGAAAATTAAATTAGTAATTTCAAAGTGTAAATGTTAAAAGTCGCCACAAACAAGACAATATTGAAAAAATCCCAAAGAATAAAATGATTTCGTCAACTGATGCGTCTGTTTTATTGTCTTTACCAAGCTCAATCAGACGAAGAGAAGTCATCAAGTTTACCTAAAAGAAAAAGCATGAAGAGTTCAATCACAATCACACCAAGTTCGGCTGACAACAAAGCTGTTTACACTTGTAGAACTTCCCATCCTGCACTTAAACAGGCGGACGAACTATCAGCCTCAATTACATTAGACGTTCAATGTGAGTTTTTCCCAACTTTCGACATCAATTTATCGAGTTGAAAATTCGATTAATTTTCTTATTATTGAGTCTTTTTCTAATGTAAGTTTGACGTCATTGATAATTAAATTAATGAAGTCGATGGAATAATTTAATTATTCGAATTTCCAATAATTATTACTTAATTAATTTTATCACAGACGAACCTGGCGCTCCTCAAATAACTGGCTACCATGACGGTGAGTTTTTTCGTGCGGGAGAAAGGAAAACTCTAACTTGCAGATCTCGTGGTGGCAATCCTTTACCAGAAGTATTTTGGTACAGAAACGGTAACCAGATCGATACTACCTTCAGTAAACATCAGAGCTACACCATTAACAAATATACTTTCGAAGTCGATTCCTCATCTAACAACGCTAAGTATGAATGTCACGTACAAAATGTCATGACTGCTCATCCCAAGAAAGCTGAACTCACTATGAGAGTTCAATGTGAGTTGTTATTTCCATATTAAATTGATTTAATTAATGAATATAACTTGATATCCATTATTTTTATAACGATCCCATTGATGATACTTTTAAATTCCATTTGAGCTCCAATGCAATTAGTGATTTAGACTGATTTCAATTATTCTATTAATTTGTACACTGTAAATCAAAAGATTTTTCCAATACTTGAATCGAGGTTCCCCCTTTACTTTTTTAGTCCCGCCCTCAATCGTAAAGATTACCGGTCCTGATGAAGTAAACGTTGGGGACAACATAAGTATATCATGCGTAGCTGAAAATTCAAATCCTCCTGCCGATGTAAGTATTCTCATTAATGGAAATTCACCTCCCGGAGTAAATAACACGCAAACAAAAACTCCCGAGGGTGGTTTCACAAGCGTCACTCATCTTGCCACCTACATCGTAAGCCCCACCGAAGTTGATTTAACTGTCAATTGTTACGCTGCCAATACTCCACTGGGAACTACCAATGTAGATAAGAAAGTAATTACTGTGAAAAGTAAGTTTGGTCATAAATAAAATCGTTTATTTTTTAAATTAAATGTGTTTGGATATTTGTTTTTTTATTGAAAAGAGAGAAGGATTAACAACAATTTATATTATTAATCAGGACCGCCTTCACCACCGATTATATTTGGCTATAACATCGACACTGTTCTGCGTCAGAATGACCAGCTACGTATCTCCTGCAAAAGTACAGGTGGTAACCCACTACCCGATCTTAAATGGTTCAAGGGAGACAAAATAGTTCCTTCAGAAACGTTGAAGGAAAGCGGTTCTTCGGTGTCCCACTTAGATGTACTGTTGGACATGACTGATAACGGAGCAATTTATCGATGTGAGGCTAGCAACTCTGCAACTCCGACTCCCTTGTGGAACAGCACGGTCCTTACTGTTTTATGTAAGTTTAATAGTTCTCTGACTCAAGATGTTTACACTTAAATTTTAACGTGAAAAAAGTAAAACTAATTGCTACGATTATTCACTTCTTAACACTGTTTATTTTATTACTTTTGTCCAGATCCTCCCAGTGGTGTCAAGGTCGAAGTAATTCCATTGACACCAAAAGCGGGAGAATTTGCAATATTGACTTGCATCACTGCTCCTTCGTCTCCCAAATCAAATGTTTCCTGGTGGAGAGATGGATTCGAGATCGTTGGTTCATATGACCCAGAAACTTTGGGACCGTATCAAGGAATTATCACTTCGTAAGTTTTGTTACCAGAAGTTATTTATAATTTTAGGATGCGATATTATAATTAAATAAAAGTAATTTTATAACACGGTATTCTAATAATTATTAACAAATGACCTTCTACTTCAGTTACAGCATCAATATGAGCGTCGATGCCAATTTAAACAAGAAAGTATTCACTTGTCAAGCTGACAACGATTTTGGAATTACTACTCACGATGCAATAATATTAGACGTACATTGTAAGTATTACATAGTAATTATTAAATAAATCTGATTCAACTATTTTGTATAATATATCACTATCAAGATTCTTAACCAAATTAAATATGATGAATGTAAGGATTGTAGGTCAATTCATCCCCGAGAATACAAAATAAAAAAAATAAACCTATATATATACTAAATAAACTCCTTTCTTTTTTTTTGATTTTGATTATCCACTTTTTTATAATAATGTAATGATATGTAGTAATAATCTAATAATCTAATCTAATCTACTATAATAATAACGTAAGTAAATAATATGGGGGTAGAGATGGTCTCGTGGGTCAAATGGTCACGGGGGTGAATTTACCGGACACCTAAGCATCATTATCATGTCGTTTTCAAAGAATTCTGATAATTCTTAGTTCATAAAACAATTTATTTTATCCTTTCAGTTGCTCCAATTATTTCTGTGACGAAAACAAAGACTCAGATTTCCGAAGGAAAAAATCTATTGGTGGAAGCAACGGCAACCGGTAATCCCAAGCCATTGACCTTTACGTGGAGGAAAGATTCGGAAGTCGTGATGTCCGGCCATGCTCTGAATATATCAAAGGCGTCCAAGGAAGTAGCCGGAACTTACACGCTTGAAGTATCCAATATGGTGGGATCATCTTATAAGAACATCTCTGTTGTTATTAAATGTAAGATTTTATCATTTTTATCCTATTGCTTAATGCAATTTATATTTATATCGTTCTTATCCTGTAACATATTTTTGACGGACTTGTGCATTAATTATTTGCAGCATTACCGGTAATTACGAGTGTGGTGAACCAAAAAGGGGTCATAGCCGGCAATCAAGTCGGACTCGAGTGTCACTTCGAGGGGAGTCCCACACCTGACGCCGAATGGAAGAGAAGTTCTTATGACATGAGCAGAACAGAAACAGTATCCTACATAGGCAAGGTAATTAATAATTAAATTTAAAAGATTTCAAAAGTAATTAATAATACATATAAACTTTCAAAATGTGTCGTCGATACAGATATAAATTATAGTATAATGTAGTTTATTATGTCTACCTGTTTGTTTGTTAGTTTGTTTGTTTGCTATATATTCAAATATTATCTGAATTAAAAATCTTGCATCATTTACAAGATTACTTGACAAATAAATTAACAACGATACATGCGGTATTTAGTATTTTCAGTAGTTTATTATTGGTTCAATAGTTGTCATTATCCTGTAGGACGACTATTTTGCAAGGTAAAAATTGGTTATTCCCCATATGAGCTCGTGAAAGAAAAGCAGTTATATATACCCAATGAGAGCATGTTCCAAATGAAGACCTAACCTAGACAAACCTAACTTAACCTAGTCTAATCTAACCTAACGCATGCTCTTTTTTCCATAGACGTAAATGGTTAAATAAAACAAATTCTTGTTCTCATAAACAATATTTATTTTGAAAAATTTACTAGAATTTCACTTTACTTTTTAGGGAAATCTATTACAAATATTTTTATTTTCAATATTATTGGAAAAAATCAATAAATCTAAATCTCTCCTAAAGAACGTAAAGTTGCGCGAAATGTTTTTTTTATATTTATGTGAAGATTGGGATTGTCTCTCCTTATGTCAGGAGATCAGAGAAAGCAATGCAAAGCTGTTTTTAAAATCTTCTTCTTAGATAAGCTGCTTTAAGAGAGACCTCTATAACTCACTTTTTATCTTCAACAAGCCAGAAGAATATTTGTTAGAAAATTGCAATAGCCACTTTGGGATATTCTGCTTACGAACGTTTCTTTGGTGCTTACATTTCTATACGTTTTGTTGTTGAGATTAAAATGTTATTGAGCCTTGTGTCCAGTAACCAGATCGATGGTTGCTTTATTCAATATCAATTTAGAGTATTGATCTTCTCTCCAGAAATAATTGCATGTAATAATTTTAAAAATTGTTTTCTATTATTAAATACTCGAACTATTGAGTAACAATTCAGATTATTGAATAGTTATTCAATTTGATTATTTTGCGACCATTAAAGCATTCAATTCTTTGTATGAGAAAAAATCCTCTCTCGGACTACTGATTCGGCAGCTGTGCTTGAAGATTTCATGTAAAATAACAAGTAATTTAAAGCAATTAAGCTGTTCATAGTGTGAAAAACATCCAACAATTCACCATTTGAATGCAAAAAAGTAGACGAGGAATCTCCTCTCCCTACACGTATTTGGCACTGATCCGATATTGAACGATGTTAATTGGCTCCTGGTATCTCTATAGTAAATTGTATTCCCTTCTCTAGTAAAAAAATTCAGGTCTTATTTTGCCGACTTTATATCAGTCCCTTCACCGAGATATTATTAAATACGTGTAAACTCGTCTGAAGATCTCCATAAATATAATATAGAAGTAAATATGTTTCTCGTTCGCTGCAACTTTTCAAAAGAGTGAATTTAACAAATAAAAACATGAAAGAAAAACCAACTGCTAAAACCGATGTTGAAACGTTTCGGTGGTTTTTATATCTCAAACTACATTACTATTGCGTTCAATTGTAATAGGCCATTGAAAAGGAGGGTTTTTTTCTGGCCTCCTCTCCACTTTCACTGGCCTGGAGTCATTTAATGAGGCTTGAGGTTTATGATTTCCAAATAACCATTTTTCCATCGTCTGTATGTGAAGTAAACAACTTTGTTTACTCACAAAAACTATATGATTTTCGTTCACATATTTTCATAGTTATATTACATACTGTAAATATTTATAATGCTGTAATGCTTTTTGATGAGGGTGGAATTTCGGCCAGGGCAGAAATTGGAGTGGCATTTTTTATTACCTATTTAGTTTTTATCATAAGGCTCAAAATGTTCGTATAAGTTATATATATATATATAGAATTCTTTTGAAGAACATAAGTTACTTATCAGTATTTCCTTCAGAAATCACTCTTAATTAATTTTTTGTCAATAATTGTTTATTTTGGTAACTTACTTGAATTTTATTAAGTGGCTACAATTGTAAAATGAAGTACAGCTATAGAAATAATTTTTTCTATCATAAAAGCGGTCTATAAAAAAAGATTCAGTATCAACCTGAAAGATGACAACCGTTTTGTTATTTTCTTTTCTATGAAGCATTAAAAAAAACTACGTTAAAAATGACTCTTGTAAGAAGTCAAAATATTGCCATAATTATATTTTTGAAGACTATATAATGTTTTTCCTTTAAAAAACTAAAATAATTATATTGACCTTTGATCTCTGGGAGAAGTTTTGTAAATATAATGATGTGTTGAATGAAGCATGTTTTTCATGATGATTTAAGTGGGGAATAGAAAGAATATTGGGATCACTAGGGAAGGAATGCAATTTATACAAACATTGAGGAACACTGATTTAGACTATTGAATACTATGTGTTGTATCTGTACATATTTAATATCAAATATTATTTTAAATTATAGAGTGTGTTATTTATCCGGAACGTAACGGCATCAGACTCTGGATTATTTGAGTGTCACGTTAAAAATGAAGTCGGAGGAGCGAAGATGCGCAATGTTCAGCTCGTAGTCAATCGTAAGTATAATATATAATAAGTCTCGTGTTGTGTCCCATATTAGCGCTCATTTAAGAAAATTAGACTAAATATCAAATATTTTCCGTTTGCAGAGAAACCTGTCGCTGACAAAGGTGCTAAGTACAAGAAAGCCGCTGCGGAATTGGGAGGCAAAGCAAAATTAATCTGCCGCGTCAAAGCGTCTCCACAGGTTCATTTTTCATGGTTTACCAAAGACCACGAACCAATCAGCAAGGAAGTTCATACAAGATATGAAATCAAATCTTCAAAAGTGAGTATCTTTCCTATCTAGACTTTTCTTCTCGACATTTATTACAATATGAAATGGAGCGTAAAAAGGAAAATCACATTGAGCATTCATTCGGAGTTGAAATAATTCATTAAATATATAATTATTGACTCTGCTGTCAAAAAAAATAAATTAAAGGACATTTCGTCAGTAATAGTGATAAATATAATTTTTACCAAAGTCATAAGAACAGCGTACGTTAGTAAACAGATACGGTATGTAACATTGCAATAAAGAACTAAAAAAAATTATTTGAGATTGTTAATAAAGACTAAAAGTTAGTCAGTAAACATATATAAAACGTTCAGTCAATTAAAAAATATAAAACTTCGTGCTAATTTAAAATATTATTTCAGTAAACAGTTAAAAGAATTGTTTCTTTAAATAAGTACGGTATACAATTTTAAACCTTTTTTATCAGTAGTAATAACTTTCAGTCATTAAAAACTGTACAATTTTTAAGATTTCTGTTTACGATAAATTAATGAAAAAGCATCTAACACATTTTCAAATAAATTCCAACGAATTTAATATAAATATATATATATCAAAAGTTAATTCATGTGCCTTATATTTTGATTGCAGTTGGTAGACAATTTGTACACGTATGAGAGCATACTTGTAATAAAAGATGTAAAAACTAAAGATCATGGAATCTTCCAATGCCAAGCACAAAATCCTATGGGACTTGTTACAACGAAAATATATCTTGAGGGAACCACTAGACCTGACCCTCCTACAGATCTCAAGGTAATTCATTGTCTTCTAGGAAATTAGTTCCTGTTCACTGATAATAATACTCATTAGCCTAATTGATGGTTTATCATTATTAAATATTGATTGTCCTTAATAGTGACTTAAATTTGAAATTAGGACAGTCTTCACAAGCTATTTTATTAATTTTAATTAATTTTATATTAGATCATGAATGTAACTCACGATTCCGTACATATGACGTGGGTGCCCGGATTCGATGGAGGAATGCCTCAAACATTTAGAGCCAGATATCAAATTTTAGATTCACCCAGATTCATGGTAAGCTAGTACGGTACTATAAATTACTTTTATTGATGAGATAAATAATGAATACTATGAATCAATACTTATTGTGCCTATTTTTCCCATAGTATCAAGACGTTTATCCAGTAAGCTCTAACAGTTTCTGGCTAGGAGACCTATCTCTAGGAACTACTTACAGTTTTAGTATCGTCGCCGTCAACTCAAAAGGCACAAGTGACTATTCTACAAGGATAGTCAGAGCAACCACACTGAGTAAGTATTAATTATTTTTGTTATTTGTGTAGAGAATTTCAAAATCTGATATTTCTTATTTTTCCTAATGAAATAGGAAAAACTGTCTTTATTTTATCTAGAAATATTTTTCCCAATATATTACTTTTAAGATCAAAAAAATATATATATATACTATTATTATTACAAAATGTCTTTCTTTGTTTAATTTCATTGTTGGTAATGGTACTACTAAAAATATTGAGAAAGAAATTATTGCAATGCAACTTAAATATATATATATTTAATTAAAAAATTCAAGTCTATTTATTTGTTTTTCAATAAAAAAACTTTTGTTTACTTTTCTAGAACGTAAAAAAAACAGTCTGTAACATTGAGCAACCATTGGTCCTAAATGATTCCGATAGATTTCACAACACAAATTTAAACAAGTACATTGATATATATATAAGATTTCATTCTCGTTGGCAAAGATTAGCTACCAATAAAAATTATGCGAATTCGATCAATGTCTTTTTCTAGGCTCATATTGGCTTTTGATTGGTTAACGAGATCATCCGATCCTTTACGACCAATGGAGCCAACCAAATTAGTGATCTTTAGTGGTGACGCAAATCAAATAAAATCCGCCATCAATTTTGTTAAGCATCATTTAAAAACTACCAAAGATTTATTGCTGCTGATGTTCGAAATATTTCTTTCTCATATTTTTTTTATTTCTATTTCATTTCTACTTTAGAAA
>JAJNBT010029059.1:0-10423 GCA_028455955.1 Notopais sp. p TS-2021 | reverse complement strand
AGATAGAGAGAGAGAGAGAGAGAGAGCCATAGGCTAACTGATTCAAGTACACACACTATATCGAACCTACGTGTTAACTATATGAATCTTATAATAGTTTGGTTACCATCTGCCTCTAGCTCATACGATTCATACAAGGCCCTTGTATACTTTAATATGTATCAATTTACTATAAGTTAGGCCAATATAGATTGAAATATAACTACCGAAGGTTGCATTTCACGAATCACTTAGCACTTGAAATAATTACTGTTTCACCAGATTGGCTGTGAAATTTAATTAAGTGATCAAATATCAAGCAGTCTATAAGGTCACACGATTGATAATACTGGAAATCATTAACTGAATCAATATAATTCTCGATCCTATATGTAATCGATGGAATAAATATAAATGTTTTAATGAAAACAGGTTAAAGATATTCAGATAGTGAACGGGATGGGTTACGTGATAGGTCAGTGATTTTACCCATTGGTATAGTAAGTGAGAAGTACCGTATGACGGCATGTAACGGTGCGAAACTATTTTTCTGCACGCATATTTATGTTTCAATCTGTGACCAATTCTCGTTATGCATGGAACAAAAACATTTTTATTTTCGCCCTTCTTATTTTTTTATTAGTACATATTCTTTAGTCAAAATTGATGATTTATTCATTTAATATCGCTGAAAGTATTTAATGCACATGAATTATTCTTCATTGCTATTTTAAAAAATACATTCTTCACGTAACGGTACGGTACTTTTTACATTTTTTTATTGTAACTATATCGTACGTTTTTAATTAATTTATAGAAAACTTTTCTCAAAACTTTCGTAATATGAAATATTACTTTAATAATTAAATTACGATAATTAATGTATTGAAACAATGTATCAATTATTATTTTTTAATTAGTTGAAGAAAAAAATTAAGATTTTAAACACTAATTTTCTGTTTCTTATAATTTGTGACAAAAAAATATCATTTACTCTTTTTGCATTAGTCGCTATAGTTAAAATTATTCCGGATAATTTCACCAAAATTACTGTTAAAACTAGGGTCAGTCATTGACCTCGCGCCTTTTTTCTCTTTAATTCGAGATCGAGATCTCAGACAATGGATTACAATGAAACAGACAAGGGAAAAGTAATCTGCGGAACTTAGTGGATTAATTTCATAAAAGTATAATCAAAACGTCAGCAATTAAACTAAATCTCTTTGACTAAATTGTGTTATATTGTAGCTGCTACTATTTTGCAGTCTCTTAAATCTCCTATGTGGGTGGTTTAATCTATAAGATCAAATTTATTTAATAAGTGAAAAAGAATTACCGGCATTTTGGGATTCTAGTTTCGTTCCAGTGCCTGCACTTGTTTCAAGTTAATTTAAACTTTTGAGGCCGAGGACCTTTTTGGTTTTTTATTATTTGTGTGGACACTTTTTGTATATATTATATAATTTCTTTTACATAATTCTGTTTTGTTCATGTATATAACGATTTTTCTGAAAATAAACTAATATATAAAATTTAATAATATTTGTACACTTACTTTTCTATACATAACGTTCAATATCCGGATCAATTGAAGTCATTTGCAGCAGAATCATCTTCTGCATCTAAGTTATTCTAGCATTTGTTTATCATTGTTGCATAAGTGAATATAGAGAAAAGATATATATTCTTAAGCTCCCAGGAGGGATCCGCTGGAATGTGAAGTTTGGGACCCCTGTACTATGTAACTGATTCTTAATCTAAATTATCAAAAATAGTTATTCAGCTTGGTTTAAATTTCTGGCGAACACAAATGAGAAGAATTGTTTCCTTCGATTCAGAATAGGATATTTAGTTCATTATCTATTCACAATAGATTTTCGGACAAATGATTCATTTTACAAAATATTTATCGCGTCCCAGAAAGACAAATATTTATTCATAACAATCTACAACGACGATACAGTTTCTGTGAACGTTAAATAAACTTTTACTCGTTTTGATTAAAGTAAAAATAATTGTTTTCATCCTGGGTTGAATAATTAATTCTCTATCTTTACAAACCTATGAGCAAATATAAACTGAAAAAGATATAGCTTAAGTTACATAAACTTTAAATGTACGGTATTAACAATTTGCTCGTTGTGAAGATTACCTTCTCATCCGCGTACGGAAACTACCGTACCATATCGTAGTTGTATGCAAGGGTGTTAATACATGCACACACAAACATATTAATATATTTACTAATCAACATTGAGATGGTAACTATCAATTCGTTATTTGATGTTACCGTTATGAAAACGATGTAGAACAATTGTGATCGTTCTACATTCATAGCCATCATTAGCCAATCATTAATTAGGGCGTTTTATTATAACAAATCACGAGATCTTGAAAGAGACTTTTCTTTTAAATGAAAAATTAATTTTATTTCATTTATGATGAAATGAATTTGTTCGTGAACAATCATGAGAATAAAATGTAACGAATGATTTTTGTTCTGCTTTACAAAATTTAGATCTATTGAACAATACGACCTCCATTCCTCGTGATTGATCATAAAGTTATAAAATAAGATAATTCTTGTGCCAAATTTTTCTATTTCTGAAATTAATGCCAAAGGTTAGGCATCTCTAATTGGTATTTTAATTATTCAGGTTAATTATCATTTTCCTAACATAATATAATCTTTATCATAAATAAAGTTAGAGGCAAATTGTTTAATTGTGCTAACTAGGGGGTATAATCATTATATTAATCCAAAAATTATAAAGCTTGAAGGTCCTGTCATGCAATATAATCACCAGACCATACAGAGAACAAATCTGACAAAAGATATAGAAGGTTCCAAATATAATTTTCAACAGAATTATAGTATCCAGTATCGATTCCTTTGTTTAAATGAAGTAATTTTCATTGAAATAAGAAACTAAATTTATTTAAAAATCTGTTTGACATCGCAAGTTAACGTGATGCAGTCAGTGTTCTTGTTGATTTTGTTTCTCATGTTGAAAACCGTGAGGTCTGTAGTTCTTTTAAGGCAACAGTGGGTGAAGATATCTTATTGTCCAAATTAATGCTCGCCAAGATTTTAACAGAGCTAATTTATTCGTATAACAATCCTTTCCCATCAAGATAGAGAGAAGGTCAAATTATGAAATAAGTTGCGGCTTTTGTTGCATTGATCTTTCCTTAAATAGGGAACATAAAGAGGAATGCCTTCAATCATGCCTTAATTGAGATTAAAGTGTCGCGTGGGATCTTGTTTCAAAAGAAGCCTCAATCCATAATGCGATTAAAGATTCGTTTCTAATAAGAGTTTCAGTCTCTCTTTCTTTCTCCGTGACCTTTTATCTTCGGAGTCAAGATGGTCATCATAATGAATGCTTATGCAAACTAATCGATTTACTTAAAAAGTAGGAGGTGGGCATTTCATTTTAATATGGAAGGTGACCCAGGTCAATAGGTGTTGACATCGTTGTTAATCGAGACATTATTTCGTAATAATTTTAATATATACTGTAATGTATTATTTAAATACGAGATTCGAGGGAGACTGTGAGCGGCATTTACGTGAAATATACTAAATAAAACATTGCTTTGTCAAAGATTTATTCACAGATGAGTTGAGTTAAAATAATAATAATAAAGTCATCAAACACTATAACTGACATTTACTATTCATGAGTCCTATTTTAAAATCTAAGAACTCTATAATGGTCTATATGAAAGTTGAAATAGTTCATGTATAAAAAACGTGCTAAGTTTAATTAAAATTCTTAAAAGGTTTTGAGAACAAATTAATATAAACCTAAATCGACCTCCGTTTGTAGGTTGAGTGTATAAAGACAGTTGTAAACGTGCCGCAGGGTTTAATAACAGATCTGGAGAAACCCCTAATTGTAAGTTCTGTATAAGACATTAAAGCTTCTCTCTAGAGTTTACAAGAGACCTACTAACAATTAAACGATGACTGGTAACAGAATTATCTGCGGAAATTTCAAATGGGGTTTATGGAAGATGTTTATTCGAGGCCATCATCAATCTGAAATAAGATTAATTAGAATCGAATGACTTGACGCAACAAGAATTATTACATAAAACATTCGTTGATAAATTTGAAGATATCAACATGACTTGTTTCGGTGATTGAATCATTTAAAAATAAATTATTTTGTAATAAACACATTATGGTTTAAAGGTCTCGAGGAATAAAAGTAATAATAATCGTTGTTTATTTTCAGTGTGGTGTAATTTGTTCTTCTTCAAAATCCGGTCTTGATCGATCTGAGACACCTATGGGGTCTCCGATTTCACAAATTCTGATGTAAGTATTCTGTGCCAATATTATTAAATGTTAATAACTTAATATTAATAATAATATCAAGTATGTATTTATAGTTAATATTTCCTTATGATATATGATGATGATCTTTAATTTATCATCTTTAGCTTTTTTTGCATCGAACCGCAGTCAACGTGACAGATTCAGAGCACTTTCTTTAAATTAACTACCGGATATTCTTCAATCAATTTCACTGATGTGCCTTAGAATTACTCGCCTGATCATAAATTTTCTCATTGAAAAAGACCCAAATTGTGTTTTTTAAACTTTAACCTTGAAGCATCTCGACGGCTGAGAAAACTGAATTCTTTAGTAAATTTTGTTTATCTTTGATTTGATAATATTCCAATATCAATATGAACTGCGAGTGAAATGAAGTTGTTCCAGTCAATGGCCGTTCATTGACCATATCACCGGAATGGCACATCCGTTTCCAATACTTTTAACATGCAAAAAGTCATGGAGTATTCGCTAGTCAGCGATTATAATTAATCTCTAGTCAGCCGTAGAGAAAACCATGGTTCATCTGATTAAGAAATGAAGTCACTGAGATATAATGTTATATTAATAATTTATTGTAAGTGCTGATGACAATCCATTTCCGGAACTAGAAATCATCAGTGGAAATGAACTTCTGAATTGTCCTCCTTTTTACAATCGAATTTTACATCTTCGCATCTGCGAAGTCAACATATTTATCGCGAGAACTAGTCCTAAACGTCGATAAACATATGTAGGCCAATGATCGATAATGATTGTAATTCAACATACAGATTATTAGAATCTGTCACGATTCTGACGAACTTTATTTCAACGTTCTGCTTCCCGATTTTAGGCTACAGTAATGCGCACAACCCACTTCGTTAGATCACGCTCGCTTGTATCTGTGATATATATATATTTAATCTAAGTTTATATTAAATTAATTTAAATAAAAGAAATAATTATATTCCATGAGTGCATTGGAAGCACATGGCCTAAATAGCTTCTACGGCTTCTCATGAATGAGAATAACTTATATGGGATCATCTTAGGATCATCCACCCCCATTTACAGTAGGGCGTTTTCATGAAAGGTCAGACAGATTTACCAAAAAAATATTTAAAGCAAACTTTTACGGTACGCTTGAAAAAAAATGCCGTAAAGGTAATGAGTAAAATCTCACATGCCGTAAAAGTAATCAGTAAATATAACATGCCGTAATAGTAATGAATTAAATAAACTGTAAATGTGTATCATAACCAAATAACTTATCTTTTAATAATAATATTTAAAGATATTAAAATATTATAACAACCTGTCAATACATATAACATCTGGTATAAATAGCACGAAATATAAGGTTAGGTTAGGTTAGGTTGCTGCAGAATAAAGGATTGCTAACCTAACCGAAAGTGTAAAATATGACATGCCGTAAAAGTAGGATGTAAAATATAACATGCCGTAAAAGTAATGAGTGAAATCCAACATGCTGTAAAGGTAAGGAACAAAATCTCGCATACCGTAAAAGTAAATTGATCTCAAGCATACCGTAAAAGTAAACTGATCCAAATTATCATTATAGTTACAAAAGGAATCTCAAAGTACAATAATTTATCTTTATCTACTTATTTTTAGTTATTCTACATATAAATTGCTATGTACAAATATTCTATTACTATATTTAAAGTTATAATTAATCTATGAATAATATATTAAAAGATTGAATATTTTTATCGACATCTGGAATCGGAGGTAGGCATTATTTTTCATAAATTACTTTTAGAAATCTATCTTTCATGTACGTATCTATAAATATTTTTAATAAATGTTTGTCTCTTTTACTATAAAATATATGAAATTGTAAAATAGAAATTGGTTCCATATTTATTAAATGTATTTTTTATTATACATATTTTTGTTTCTTTATTGATAAAGAAAATTCATCTAAATCTCGCTGATCGTATATACTATATACACTTTATAGCAACAACTTAGTTTTTTCTTATGTAAAATATTTCATTCGCAATGTTATATATCGTATGTCAATCTTATTTGTTAAAATATTTTTTATTTACAATTTTTTTTAAATTCCGTACATTAATGAGATAGGGGTGGTATTCTTCACATGATAAAAATATCACTCATTTTTCATAAAATAAACATACGTTTTATTTTTGTCTAACTATTTACTAAAACGAACCGCCCCAATGTGACATGTAGAAAATATAACATAAATGAACCAGTGGTGGAGCATCTTCAGTTGATGCCTTTTATACAATTGTCGAGCAACTTCTCGTTCTGTGATTGACTTAAAATGATTCTGACATAATGACAATGGGTGGCTACGACAGGATAACAGTTGCCCTCGAGACAATAAACTGTAAAATTAGACAGGTGCGAGTCGTCAGATTTCACCGGTAAACAAATTGGTGATGTGATCATCTTCATGATGTTCTGTCGTCTTCTTTTAAAAAATTATTATTTGAATATAAATTTTAGTGTAATGGTAAAAATGAATCATTAACTAATACTAAAAACTGATTATAAGTAACATTTATCAACGATAAAAATGCCATAAAATACCTAAAATATTCCCATTGACCTCGCTGACTGGTGACGTCATTAAAACGTCATCACTCAATAAATACACAGTAACGAGTTATGACGTTTCCTCGTTGGACCCAAACTCGAGATTCAGTCGTTTCCTTGATTTGACTTTGTCCCAATGACGCCCTTTATAATCTTCTTCGATCTGTAATTTCTGGCCAAATTGAAATACGAAAGGAGATCTGAAATAACTGTAGGTCATTGAAGCATTTCATTCCTATATAAAAATGTATTCCCAGAGTTTGCTTATATTTATTTTATTAATATTTGCAATATTAATTGCATGAATATTGTCAGTCTATTTGACTTAACTATTCCAGATCCTCATTCCTCGTTCATTTCTCTCATTCAATGTTTTTATATTCTAAGAATTGGATTAGAATATTAAGACATTATTTATGAATTGTTCAACTTCAAAATAATCATTCTCTCATTGGTTGTTGCAAAGATATCAAATCTACGTTTTGCAACATGCCTGATATCAATATTAAGATTTGGAGCCTAATATCTGAATACCCTAGTATAGATAAGATGATTAAGTATCAATTCATTTGATAAATAAATAACAATTCGGTATTAAATTTCAGATTTCTCACGATAACATAAATTTAATTTCATTTTATACGAGAAAATATCATTAATAAAACCTCTAAAAAATGTGGAACAAACATGTACGAAGATAAAATAAAATTATACGTTGTGAAGAACGAAACTTGAGATTTGGGGCAAGACGAACATTCCCGATTTGTTCCAATAATTTAAATCAAATTTCGCGAAAAGTCAGATTTGATCCGTACATGTTCACGATATATGTACATAAAGTTTCCTTAACAAAAAATCCAAAAATAGTTAAGTCAATAAGTATGGATATTTAGCAGCATAGAGTTCAGAAAATATTCTATAATTACATTCAAAATTTTTAAAACACTTAATTATAATTGTTTCCTCATATAGAGGGTGATCCACCTATAAATAATATTAAATGCATAAAAAGTTTTGGAAATCGTCGATGCATTTTCCATTTCCTTATCAGTGATTATTTAAAAAGGAAATCACGAACAGGAGCTAAATTTAGCTTGGCTAAAATACTTTAAAAAAATATAATTCTTTTAAATGATTTTTCATTTCTTTCATTGTGAAAAAAATGATATCAATAACTAATTTATTAAAACTTTATTTCTGGTAACTATTTCGAGAGATATATATATAGTTAATTAAATATATTTCAACATATAAAAATTTGACTTTATGTTTTGGATAATTTGTGCATACATTTAAACTGATATACCGAAAGGTCAAGAGCTGTAAATAGCCGTTTGTCCTTTATAGCTGATAAATATGGACTGACTGAACTAGCTTTAATAAGTTGATGTTCATGGGAGATCTTTGTGTTCACTTCATCTATAATTAAAGTAATAAATGGCTGCTCAATGTTCAACCTCCCACATTTATGTGGCTTCAAGGACGGTGTTTGACTCACACGGGACTCATCATCAGGATTCAGTCAGGATTTAAAGACTCTATAATAGATTTCTTAACCTAATTTTATATTGGATGATTTCGGTGAAACATTTCAATTCTCACAATTGACTTCATCTTACTTAATTCAATGAATTTTATCATCAATTTTTTAATGCTGTCATGAATCGTGGCTTCCCATTAGAAAATAGTAGTAATAACGGAACACTTTTATTTGTGGCTATAAAGGCGTTTCTAGATGACTACGTTTCTCTATTTTATTAAATCTTCAGGTTCGTGATGATGCAATTATACTGATAGCATTTTGTACTGATGATGGTGCTATAATCAGTATAATAATAACATGTTGTCACAGATATCAAACGTTGGCCAGATTGTTATTTTGAAAAATATCACGCGATCCTTCTTCTTGATTGGTTCGTATTCGGTCCTTCTTTTGTCGGATTCTTTTCAATGACGATTAGGCAATTTTCTAGAAAATCACAATGAAATTTGTTGTGACGAATTCGAATTAAAAATAATCATTATTTTTAACTTTTAAAACTTAATAATAAATATATTAATAAATAATCGCTTAATTACAAATAAATATACAGATACTATAATAAAAATTAATAGATTAAAGCAAAATAATTGCCATGTTCTTTCTATATATTTTAGACAATTACAAAACTTTCTTTATTTCGTATATAATTTGATGGAAATAAAGAACTTTCAATCTTTATAAAAAAGAACAACTAAAGAGAGATTCCCAAAACAATCAATTCAACCAAGGGAAAATTATTGTAATTTTATCAATTTGTTGGGTGTTCATATTCGGGTGGGGGGAATTCTAACTATTGCGAGGGAATGGAAGGTTGAAAGACTTGTTAACAAGTGTCTAAATGGTCATTTACGCACTTTCTCTCACGCCGTTTGGATGTTTGGGGTCGATCAATTTTACAGGAATTTCGTGTTTACAAAAATGGCGAAGTAGTTTAAACAAATGTCAGCAACAATATGGGGCATTTCAATTATTATATTTGTAAATTTAATTATACGTTTTGAATTCCAAACATCAGGAAGCAACTATAGCTACGTCTGGGTGGTGATAAAGTAACACCTTTTTTCAACATATTTCATTTTGAAACAACCAATCCGTAATTTGATTTTCAACTGATTTTAAAACATTAAAAATATGTTTCATGGAAAATGGAGATCTGTCCATATGTCATATGGAAAATGAAGATCCGTCATCAGAATTGAATGACTATAAGAAATATTCATACTTTTGAATGACTGATATTATAATGATGACCTAACTTTAAATAGTCCCTAGAGAACATGCTAAATAAATTGTATTTCTTTATTGAAACAATTATTGTTCAGTTAAATAAGGGGGATGAATCTACAATCTACACCTGTCCTTTTACGGAGTGAATGATCTTTCCAAGGTGAATTTTTTTCAAGCGAATGATTTCCCTCCTTATAACCTGATTTAGTATTGGTTCATAATATTTGATCAAATTTTGGAATATTTTTACATTTTAACAAGAAGTAATGAATGACATTCAATCTCATTATTTTAAGTCCTACGCTTAATCTATAGTTCTTATATTATAATATGCTGGCGATAGAATATTTGAATAAAGCTGTATTATTAATCCCGTTTAGGAATTCCACATATGAGGAACGAGTTACCCATTATCGAGGGTGTCTTTTTGATGTTTAAAAGTAACGATTTAATTGTCCATAATTCACAGTCCCATTAATTAAAAGTTCATTTGAATACACCTACACTATTTGATAAATGGTTTCTGAGAAAATTTTGAAGTTACCCCAATACTAGTTTTCTGTAAACAATAGGCGTATAAAACAAAGTCAACATTGATGTCTACCCAATGAATGACTTCATTTTAAAACAAAAATCAATAAGGATAAATCATGTCGATCACGCGATTCTGATAGACCGGTTATACCCCATGATCACATTCATAGGTCACCCTCGAAATTTAACGAAATTCATTAAAACTGTAATTAAAGGATATAAAT
>JAJNBT010028897.1:0-10796 GCA_028455955.1 Notopais sp. p TS-2021 | reverse complement strand
AATATAAAAGAATTTTAATACGAATATAAAAGAATCTGAATCCGAATATAAAAGAATCTGAATCCGAATACAAAAGAATCATAATCCGAATATAAAAGAATCTTAATTCAAATATAAAAGAATCTGAATCCGAATATAAAATAATTTTAATACGAATATAAAAGAATCTGAATCCGAATATAGAAGAATTTTAATCCGAATATAAAAGAATCTGAATCCGAATATAGAAGAATTTTAATCCGAATATAGAAGAATTTTAATCCGAATATAAAAGAATCTGAATCCGAATTTAGAAGAATTTTAATCCGAATATAAAAGAATCTTAATCCGAATAAATGAATCTGAATCCGAATATAAAAGAATCTTAATGAATAGGTTCATTTCTATGAAATTTACATTTATATATAAAGAGGAGAGCCAAAATCTGTGCAAACATATTTACAAAAACCAAGATAATCCAAATACAAATCATATTAATCAAGGAGAAAAAAAATATCATAATCTAAATAGAAAATTGTATTCAATAATAATGAATCAGTAATTTGTCTTAAAATACTTTATTCTATTTTAAAGTATCGTATTCAGCTTGTTAATAAAAGGATTACCAATCAATATAGAAATCAGGTAAATATAGGAAAATAATAAGATATTTGATGTACTATTTAAGAATTATTGTTATTTTGTCGCAATTATTAGTGTATTTAGTTTTCAATATAAAAGACTGAATTTTATGACTCTGTTTCATGTTGGTCGAGTCATGTCATGATTTTATGTCGTTCTAAAGTTAATTAACGACATCTTCTTGCAGGGATTTTAATGCTTTAATTTTTCCATAAGCAAGTCTTTCTTAAACCAGAACATGGGCTATAAACATGTCATAAACAAAGTTCAGCAGTATGACCATACGTGAACCCAAAGGAAAATTCTCAATGAATTAAATTGTAATGAAAATAACCTCATAAAACTGTAGAACCGATAAAATCTAATGCAACTTCTGCATTATTCTCTATTGGTTTCTTTTCTAGTTAAGAAAATTTAATCCTTGTGTGTTTTTATAAGTAATATGTAATGTCTTTTTACATTTATTTTCTTGATGTTTTTGCATTTTCTCTTGTTTATATTTTATATTATTATTTATGCATTCAGTATTTTAATTGGTGCAATTATCAATATTATTTAAAATATTAATATATATTAATACATAATTTACAAATAAATTCAGTACCTAACTTATTTGAATAATTAGAATTTATAATATAGTTATTATTTAAGTTATTTCGTTAAAATATTATCTTTCTATATATACTTGATTGATATTAACAAATTTAATCAAGAAAGAGATCTTGTTGCAAACTCATTTGTTGTTGTTGGTAATGGTTGAGTCCAAGACAAGATAAATCAAATTAATGTTTGGCTAATATTGGCTATCTGGAGTTTTGAATTACTATTTTCTAGTTTGGATTTAATAATGCATAAATTGGTTTACTTATCCAACAAAATATTATTTTTATGATTGTTAAACAAGAATAATTACTAAACAGTAAAATTAATGATAAATTACTTGATTGTAAAAATAACATTAAATAATTCGATATCAAACCTCTAAGTAAGTAAGTCACTCTACGTTCCTCTCTTTATCAAATCGCGAAATAATTCAATAAAATTTTCACTATGGCTTCAATGCGAATTCATACGCTGTTGATCCCTACCTACTGTTGATGATATATAAACCTATTACTTTACCTATACATCATCGCTGCATTTTCAACTTTTTAACCATTGAAGTTGATTCTATAATAAAAAAAACTAAATCTAAATTACAAATAGCTTTAAATTCATTTGTTATTATATATATTCTAGATTAACCCATAAAACTGCCGTCACCTATGATCTAAACTGTCAAGTTATAAATACGCTGATGATCCACAATGATTTGTGATTCCCTACAGCTTCCCCTGTATGTAAACCAAATAAATTACTTTTTGCAAAATATTAAAAATATTCAAATTTGTATGTACATGTATTGGGGTTAGTCCGACATTGATTCTGACTGCTGCTTTCATACATGAGGTGTATGATAAATAGTAAAGTTTGCAATAGAGATCAATATAATTTTTCATTTAATTAACTGAAGACCTCCTTCATAACATTAAGGAAGACATAATAGTTCACATGATCGTCTAATGCTTGCATTACAAGTCAAAACTCCTCTTGCTCCTTTACAATAGCTCCTTAATTCTCTATTACATTTGAATCACAATAACTGCTAGGCCATTCTGAATTGTTGAAAAGTCAAGGTCACCGTGTCTCAGTATATATGTTCTGGCTTAACAACGATTCGAAACACGGAACTTTATCAAGTAAAATTTCTTTTTTGAGATTAAATTCCTACAATTAGAATGAAAGAGAATGATATGTTTAGACAATATTGTTGAAATAGTCCCCATTTCACATACAATTGATGATGCTATTACTATTATCTGAAATAAATTTAATAAAATATATATGATAATAGACGTTACATTTACATTAAATATTTTGTGTTGCCTGTATGTAAATACTTAGCAAATAATTCGATCGCTTTATATATATATATATTAAGTATCTATAACAATTTGTAAATATATATAACATCGATTTTGACCAAACTGCCAGTGATTGTTGGTGTACCACAAGAATGTTTCCTAGGTCCACTTTTGTTTGTTTTGTATTAAGATCATTCAATGTATATCTTAGAGACTTAGAGACTTAGATGATGGAGATATTGTTATGCTTGCGGATGACTCGACCTTGGTATATACAAAATTAATAATTTCATGCAGAAAGATGCTCCATCTTTCTGATGAACTTATTAATCTTCTACTAAGGAATGGTTCATTTGCATCTAAAACTATTTAATCCTAATTTGTGAAGGTGCTATTGTTGCTACGCAGGGTTTTAATAGTCTTGGTAGACGACAGGATAAAATTCTTTTCTCTCTTCCAAACGAAAGAAAGCAACAACACCTCTATCTTGATGATAGAGGATCTATATATGTTATAATAGATTTAGCGCCATTTATTTTTGATTGATTGCCGTCTGATTCAGAAATCACAATTATCTAATTCGTAATAGAAATAATTTTAGATTGCCCTTCCCTACTGTTAGAATGGTTAAAATATAATTTTTATAACAAAACATTCAAATTTGGAATAAACTATACCTGATAATCTAAAATTGTACAAAGTTTGAATTCTCTCAAAAAACATAATGGAAATATTTTGTGTGATAAATATTGCATTTTCTTCCGGAAACTATTTATTAATATAAATTTTAAATGTTTCGTCCTGATTGGTGACGTGAATTATTCTATATTTGTTTTCCTTGCATGAAAGATTCGAAACTCTATAAGTTTGAATATATATATAGGACATTTTGACGTATTGTTGATTTCTTTTTCTAGTATATATTTTATACCCTATATTAATTAAAGACATTTAACCTGCGCCCTAGTTCAATAAATTCTTATTCTTATAAGTGCCCCCCTATAATCCCTACATGCACGATGCATATGACATCTAAATAAAAAAATATTGAGTGCAAATGTAACGTATGTTGTGAATATTTCTCAACATATGTGTTTTATTATATTTATTTAATATGAGAATAATAGCATCATCATTTATTTTGCAGAGAAATCCCTCTTTCGGGTGATCAAAGACTGTGGCCAATTGTGTGTATAATGGCCGATGGCGACTATTTCAGGAATATTGTGTTAACATATCATTCTATCGTGAAATGACCCAATTTATTCTGTTCTTTGGTTTAGTCGCCTGTCGTTGTGCTCTATTGGGTTCTTCTGAATTTGATAAATCGAAATCGCTCTAAGACTAATTTGTATTTAATCACTTTCCATTATCTCATGAGTCATGAAACTGCAAATGATACTTGGTCAATTTATATGATGCAGCAAGTATTTCAAGATTAACTCAAGTATTTATCAAGCAAAAACAAGTATTCTTGCGTTTAATGTTTTAGACATTAACTCAATTCGTTTTTTTGTGCGACGTTTTAGTGAATTTAAAATAATAATAATTAGAACATCAGAGGTACACCTTTTTTATTCTATTTCTAACTCTAGAAAGCTTTGAAGGTGTAGAATTAACTGCTTAAATCTTATAAAATGTCGACCTCTGCTTTCTATTTAAAACATAGTCTCTCATGTAATATAATTATTAATTAATTAAGCAATTGACTTATTACATAAATTCTTTTTTAGAACTATTGCCAGATCAAACACATAGCTGCCTCAAAAGACTTATAAATTCATTATAGGCCTGATAAATTAAAATATCTCTAGAATTACATTAATTCTCACTTCATAGCCGTTCTATATTAATTATTCCTTGCAACATCATATTTTAAATCATCCATAGCTATCTTCATAATTCAAAAATATTTTTCATTCTATGAATGTGTAGTGTACATAAATTCAATTCTACATTATTCACACAGCACTAATGAAAAACAATTTATCATTCCATAAATTTACATGAAACATAATTTACACATGCAATATGTACAGTTCTATAATTTGTATGATAAATCATAGTAATCTAGTGCTGTACATAATTGATACATTCAATGTTGGCTCATATCAATACATAATACAGATTTATCAAGAAGTTCTGATTATTATTCAAATGTCTGCAAGATTCCTTAAGCTACTGGCACTTAGCAATACATTATTTGGAGCTTTTAAGTTATTCTTCAGCATTATATATTTACAAGTCTTGAATAATGATAAATGCCTATGATTATATTTCTTTATTTATGATAAGTTACGATTGCTTTACGTATGGATAAGCGAAATAATATATGCATTTAGTACCATGATTTAGAATACATTACTGGTAATTGGTTTTAAATCCTCTTGGCTTGTGGAAATATGGTTGAGAGGTATTTTAGGAAATCATCTGTTCCATGTTCATATACAATATCTTCTAATTAATATTTTATTAGATAATGAATTTTAATTTATTATTTACCTATATTTGTGATATACTAACTTTATATCGATATTATGTTGTAGTATTTTAAGTTACAAATAATGCTTAAGTAGTTATTATTTCACTTAGGAAAATTAATATTTCTTTTAAGTTGGTGTCCATATTTGACACATTTTTTATCTGTTTTTTTGTCTATAAATCATTAATGTACATTGTAATAATCAGGCCAGATAAAATAAAAATACAGATTACATAAATGTAGATCAAGCAATCAAAAAATATATCAATAAAATATGAGTTGTAAAATTAGGGCTGCGTATTTCCCGCTATTTTTCCTAATTACGGGATTGAATAACATGTAATCAAGGGATCCCAGGAATATTCTGTGATTCAATTTTTTTTAAATATTGTTGAAATGAAAAATGAAAAAATGAAATGACGCAAAATAATTAAATAATTTCATTTATTCAATATATAAAAACAATGTATAATATAATATAAAAGTTTATAATGAATTAAAGTTAATAAATTAATATTTTTTATAAAAAAATTCTATTATATAGTAATGTATTCTATTTTTATAAAGATAGTTCGTTATTTCTAATTTTTTTAATGAATATCATTTATTATGAAGATGATTTTCTTATATCAAACAATCGAGCTCTTCTGCGCTTCTTCTTTATTGAGCTGCATGAATTATTTCTGTCACTCAATCTGAAGAAATCAAAATTATGCTGATTTCTTGACGTTTCAGTAACTGATGACTGACGACTACTATAAAATTAATTTTTGGAATAATGCATATATTGATATAAGTCAGATATTTAATATTTTAATTTTGTATTTCATAATTCATCATCAAACGAAACTGATATATGTCAAATGTAGAAATACTTTTTATGGAATTTTCAATGTTGTTATACGTAAAATTGATTTTAGTGCAATTGCGTCTACGACAATTGCGTTCGAAATAATAAAAATGTATAAATGTGAAGTTAAAATAAAATAATACAAGACGATTATCTAAACGGTAATGAGTGAGTAAATTAGCATAATAACCTAATCTTAAACCTAACTTATATTAGTATTATCATTATTACGTTAAAAAAAACACATTTACACTTCGAATATTTATAATATCGTCCGTGGACGGCATTATCCGGTACGCAATTGTCCCAGACGCATATTTGTCCCAGACGCATTTGTCCAGTGACCATACATTTAATTATTTAGATACATTTAATTATTTACATTAATTTGAGAAAATTACATTACCGTACATGTTATATATATACATGTTTAGTAATAGGAAATAATGAAAGTACACACGTCCCAATACTATAATTATTATGAGGAAGAGAAGAACCAATAAATATTTACAATTTATTAAATAAATATATACAAAACCAAATATACACAAACGCAAACGCGTTTCAACCCGCAGGTCATCTTCAGGGCAATGTTAACTATATGGAATATGAAGAAAGAAGGTGATATAAAATATTTTATTTTCATGTTATTTAATGTATAACTTCAAGAAAATATTTTATACCGCTCTTGCTTCGTGTTCAATGTAGTCAACATTGCCCTGAATATGGCTTCTGGGTCGCGTTGGCGTCTTGTATATATGTTTTTGTATATATTTTTCTGATAAATTGTAAATAGATAAAAATAGATATTGGTACTTCTCTTCCTCATCAAATGTAAGCTTTCAAGCACTGAACCTAAATGTTAAAATAAATTAATATCACCGCTAATTGAGTACTTGTTACTCCCAAAATGTTTGTTGATATTGTATATATATATTTAAATTAAGACAGAAGCGGCTTTTGTTTAGATATTCCTTTCATAGAATGTTATGGGATTATATTTTCATTTATATTTTTATTTTTATACATAAAACATTTTTCTTTTATAATTTTTATTTCACAAAGAGATCATAAAAAAATTAAATTGTCCAGACTGTATATCATTAAAATACAGTATTTTACGTTTAAACATTATATCTGAATTGGATTTATTTTAAATTTGTATTAAAAAACATTATTTTATTTATTATTTATTTCTCGTCGTTAATGAAATTGAAGAAATAATAATAGACGTGTTTTCGTGTGTACTATAAAGCCTATTTGGATCGGAATAAGAATCGCTTTATTGAGGAAATCGAATCTGATTGGCGTTCATCAGCGGTTGAAGTAATCCTATTGGTGGAGAATATTTTTACCGAATCTATTCTGATCCAGATCGGTTTTATACTGCACACGAATATACACCTAAATCAAGAATTATATTCTGTTCATAAAAATTAATTCCAATTACTTCATTGGAATAAAGAAGATCTTTGTTGAAATAAAGAAGATCCTCGTTGAAATGAAGAAGATCTTCCTTGAAGTAAAGAAGATCGTCGTTATTTTAATGAAGAATTTTTTATCAGTGTAGCTATATAATTCTTTTTTTTATGACTTCTAAGGATCGATTAAAAACTACAATAAATTCAAATATCAATATAAGATTGTAGAAATTACTCGACACATCGAGGTAGATTCATTCATGCTTCTTATAATTTCTGTACATGATTTCAGGTGTAACTCGTTCAATTACCTAATTAAAATTAGAACCACCCACAGCTTGATTAACTGCTGTAATTAGATCATTAATCTTACTTCATCCTTTAGGGAAACTACTTCTTTCTTTCGTTATTTTCTTCAATTTTGACTAATCGGTTAAAATTAGATTAATATCTCCGAGCCATCGTCTTTTTCCTCATTAAAAACATATATCTTTTCTGTTTTATTTAATCAGTACCTTTTTAATATCTTTATATAGTCATAATTATAATAAGTATTTTAAAAGAACTTATCAGTAGGAGTCTATTAGCTAATTACAAATATAAATATAAGCTTTCCTATATTTTTAATATTTTTGAAAGGATTTAAAAAAGGATATTGTACAATGTATATTACATACGGTATATTCATTAAACTGTTTATTTTGCAATTTAAACAGGTTGAAACCATTCAATATATAATTAGCTTTGATATATTGATGTTAGATGGACTTATACATTATATTGCATTTATTATTTTTACTTTATATTGTTAAATGTCCGAAAATGAATTGAAATATATACATAATAGGCCTTGTTTCTATTTTAAAGACATCACAAACTGAGGAACACACAAAATATCTAACAAACAAAATCCTAACGGTCAAAATGCCCATGGAGGAAATGCCTAACTGACAAAATGACTACGAAACTTCCCAAACTATATAGGCATTCATTATGTAAATGTAATTTGACCGTTAATTTATTGTTGTAAATCATGTATATATAGATTATAATAAATACATTTTATATAATTTTTAACTTATTTATTTACGAGCAAAACAATTTCCTTAATATGCGATTGAATTCAAAACTAAATAAATTTAGAATATTACAGATAATTATTAATTTATTCTAAATGAAGGAACTGCTTCGAAAAATAATTTGTGCTGATTTATTTACATAAGTTTATTTATTATATATAATTATAATATTCGGATGACGTTATTTTTATTATTTCTTATTACTGCAATGTAATTTAATTTAAGTAAGATTTATTCGGTTTATTTACATTATTACACTGAAAAAAGTATTTCATTGGAATAAAGAAGATTTTCGTTGAAATGAACGAGTGCTTCGTTGAAATATTTTTTCAGTGTACTTATTTCATTACTATTTCCGTGTTTAAGAAAGCGCTTGTTAACTATTTCTACTATTTATTTTCTTGGAAATATTTAATTGAAAAAGTTATATTTAGTGATAAAAGACCACTGCCTGAAATTTATTGTCCAGAAATTTAAATAAATATTTTTCAGTTACCAATTATGTTAATTGGTAACATATCTGTACAATAATTAATATTGATAACATATCTATACAATAACTATAGTTTTGGTAACATATCTGTAGAATTACGAATATTGGTAACATATTCGTGCAATAACTAATATTAATAACATATCTATACAATTACTATATAGTATTGGTAATATCTAACAATGTGCGAATTCCATTTTCCTTTCACAAAAATGTCCTGTAGAACGAAGTAGGCAATTTATCACAATTTAATCTTAAGTAATTCTCAATGTCTGTTTCGAGTCCACTAAGTAGAAATATTCGTGACATATTGGGCAAATTCATGGTCTTTTGTTTGTAAATCATATCGAATATAATAATGACAAATATGGCCACTTTATCTTATAATTTTGGACACTTTAATTAAAAATAATGTATCATTATCATCATAAGAAAGTAAAAGTAGCACGATGTTCTTCAATGTTAATTATGTCGTTATCATATACCGACATAGAGGTTCGTAATTTTCAGAGATTATGATATAGAATTTGAATAGATAATTGTTTCTTGCGCATTCATCAGGATATAAATATTGAAATTAATGTCCGAGTTCTTTTTAGTTAATGTAACATTATTTAGTTTCTTGTATGAACTTAATTATTTAGTATAAGATACTCAAGCCATCTTGCTATATGCAAGTTTTCTAATTTTGATAATTAGGAGATATACTGATAGCTCCATTTTCAGATGTATTTGTGGTACTGTATACTGCTGTATACAGTACTGTATACTTTAAACTGTACTGTATACTAAAGTAATAAATTAAAATACGATTATAAATACAGTGTAAAAAATCACAAAAATATACATATTTCAGAAAATCCTTAAAATTTTGAAAAAAAATTTACCCAAATATATATACAGAAATAATGTATAGTTAATAATTAATATACATATTATTTCTAATCTATATAATAAATGATAGTGCTAAGATAGTTACGCAGATCAGGTTTCACCATTATTAATTATAAAAGACAATATATAGCTACAGGATTTGTTAATTATACTGGTAAATTGCAGGACTTGCAGTATATAATAATATTTATAAAGTGGTTTATTTTTTTCGTAATAACTTATATAGCAATATAAATTAAATTTGAAGAAATGTTTATTACTTTACTTATTTTTAGATTATTGGAAATTGTTTCTGGAGTGCAATGCTATATATATTAGACCTATGCATCTATATAAGTAATTCAACAAGGGTTCTTATAAATCCAAAGATATCCATTTTATAGCAAACCTGTCCCCTAAATCAAGCCAAAAGATAATTTAGAGAAGTTTTCTTTCTTACCGATATTAATCTTCCATAATATAGAAATCAATGGTGATTGGATAAGAAAATATGTAGTCCAATGAGTAATTTTTATTGGTCTTAAATTTAAACTTGGTTTTAGTGAGCAACATTTTTTTAAGATTTGTTGCAAAAGATCTTGAAGTCTGTCTCCACTCGGTGCTAAATATGAGGTATCTTCCCTTAAAATTGGGTGGAAAATTTAGAAATTCGTGTATTTTATGGCTTTTCTGTGTTGGATAATTCGGTCTACATGTCATGTTGGTGTATAATACAGCTAGAAATTTATTACTGCACACATATATAGAGATTCATGAATGTGTCTATTAGTTTATGCGCTATTGTTCTACATTTCATTTTTATATCGTTTAATATTATAAAAATGAACTATATTTTGTATGCGTATAGTGTAGTAACTTTATGAGATCTTTCCAGGTTTCTGAAAATATTCTTTTTGTTTTTGGAGAAATGAAAAATAATGAAGTTATAGGGTCATTTAAAGTTTTAAATTTGTTAATAATATAATTGGATATCATGGAATCGTTTAAATGAAAAATGAAAAATGAAAAATGCTTTATTGACAAAAAATATTGATATATAGATACATAAAATT
>JAJNBT010028859.1:0-14944 GCA_028455955.1 Notopais sp. p TS-2021 | reverse complement strand
ACCATCTGACTTAAAAAATTATCTTTAGTAAATTCTGATAGTAATGTACCATTGTTATCTATACTGTTCATGGATTTCCATCTTATTTATTCTTGAATGCCGTTTTGCAAGAAACAAAAATTTCAGCAATAGATTACATATCGTTACGTGGAAATTAAGACTGAATAAATCTCTCCATTCAATATTTACATGTGTTCTATTTTTCATCATCGTTATAAATGTCATGTTTAAAGTTATATTTACTCTTAAATGCATTTACAACTTTGTGATAAATTCATAAAAGGGATACAGGAAGGAGATAGTTTGGGGCTTCTCCTTTATATGAAGTGGGAAGGGGACAGTCGTACCTAAAAAGTGACAGATTATCACCAAGGGGACAGTCAGACCTGTCAACTCTGTGTGACACCCGAAAAAATAACCCTTTATTCCTTTTTCTTTCCGTGTAATTTAAATTTTATTCGTAGGGTGTTTCGATGAATTTTCCATTCCAGCTTTGCAACATTAGCTCTAGAATATTTATGTAATAGTGACTGATTGAACTGTTAAATTTTAAATTTGATTCAACCTTTTAAATGATACTAAATGAAATTGTTCCGAAGAATTCATGTCAGAAAATCTTACTCCGTTTTGATTAATTTGAATATTTATGCTGTTCAGTTCGAGGCAAGAGTCTGTTCATGGCGTAATACATAAGGAAGATACATTAAAACTTCAGTATCTTCAGAACAAGAAAAATTTTGTACGTACGCTTAAATTAAGAGACACCTTAACATTCACATCAACTCACTCTTAAATGGTTTAGGATGAAAATTAGGCCAGTGAATGAAATACTAATTGCAGTTGCCATATATAACCATAAGAGAAAATCTGTGAAATTGAGTCTGTTGGTGAAGTTTTGTTGGTAAATACACCTACTGTAGACTTAATTCTCATTGCCCAAATTACTTTATTCATAAGTTTTGTCCTTTAATTATTTGTCAAATATTGTATAATTAATTTGACTTAAAGAAGACGGAGCCGAGGTGTTCTTGGGGCCACTGGCTCCACAGCCACTACTCAAAAACTATTTGTGAAATTCTACCGAGTTGACCCATTGTTGATGTTGAAGTTGAGACATGAAAATACCAGAATGATGTTAATTATGACTGTCGAGGATAAAGATCCCCATATCGCCGATTGTTACATATGTTATTATGAATCTGAAATTATTCCGCCTCGGCGCCCACTGTTGATTATTGAAAGTTAGGAATATCCAAAAAAGGAGTTTGATCCTATTAAAGCAGTTGGAACCTACTGACAAATGTTCAAGAATTCTACCAAGATGAACCAATGTTGATATTCCTATCATCCCTATACCTACATATTATGGTCTTGATGACAATTTTTGTACGAGAAACACTGACAAATCTACCACATTTTTATTTGGCATAGACAGTATAATTATGTATACGGTATACTAAGTCTAAAACATTTTTAAACTTTAGATGAAACTTGAAATTATTTAACAGGAATAGTTTTATATTTATCTTGAACAAATTTCACTATTCATAATTTTTCATTTTCTATTATTGTTAGTCATATTTTATTTTACTTAAAGGAGCCATGTAGAGTGTGTTTGGTGGCTCCCGCTGCAAACAGCCATAGTCAATATTATTAATATAAATAATAACTGTCTACAAATTTCCAATATTGCTGTGTAGTTCATTTTATACCTTAATTAAAATGTATGAGGACCCTTATAAAAATCTTTGCCTTAATCATTCCCAACTGAATCTTACAGAATAAAAATAAATTTTTGTTAGATCGTTTTATGTCTATTGAATCATTTGAGGTATAAATTATTACACGTTACTTTATTAATGAGATCTTTTGCAAGTTATTAGAATGAAGATTATGATGTATTTGTAGGTATATTACATCTTTACGTGATTATTGACAATTCATTCTTATGACTGTCTGGTTCATATCACAATGATATATTTTATAAAAGACTTTTAGACAGAACTGAAATAAATGTTAAGAATATCTCAAAATATTTTCATTGTCCAAGAAATCTGTAGTATGCCTCTTTGGATATTCCAGAATCTTCATTGCAAGTGAGGTTAAACTAATAGGTCGGTAGTTTATAACCAGTTTCATACTTCTCTATTTCCAATATTGGAGCCAGATTTGCAATGCATCTGTTTTTAATTTCATTAATTTAAATTTATTACTAAATATGGAACCTTTAAAACTAATTTTTATTCAATTTAATTTGCACATTTATTGGGTTCTGTTAATAAATATTATTTTCATTTGAAACCTTCTCTAAAAATATCTTAATAATAAAGAAAGAAAATTGAAACAACCTTCTTAATTAAGATGACTTATTTAATTATTTTCTCTTAGTTTAGTTATAAAAACAAGACACTTTTCAATCATCACTCTCACTTTTCAATCAACGATCGATCATTGGAAGTTCTTGATTGTGTAGTTTAATTCTCCTTTTAAATTATTAAAATGGAGATATCTTTAGCACAATTTTGAGAATCTGCCGAGGTCTCCATTTTTGAGATTTATCGATTGAGATTTCGAGATCTACTATTAACTTTGTAGTTACTGCTGCCTTTAAGCATATTAGTTATTAGCAAAGTTTCCATTATTAAACATAACTAAGTATCATTATAAAGAATGGCTGATTATTTAAAGCTACTGATATGATTAATTTTACATGTTCTTAGATATACATTCAGCCGAACTTATAAGACTATATTGCAATTATTTATATAGATTTCTATAAAGATAGTAATATAAAGAATGAATATAATTGAGATTTCTGAATCATTCTTTGATAAATAAAATTTAAAAGTAAAAATTCCAAACCCTAACACAAAAATAGTGAAGAACGAAATAAAAGTAAGGCAGTATATGAGCAGCGAAATGGAATATTTGATTAAATAATTTAACTCTTGCAATCTATTACTATTTTTGAGGAGCAAAGAATATTGAACTTAAGAAAAAATGGCACTGTCAACTTATTAAAAATTAATTTCTTCTTAATTTGTTAGGGGATCAACCCTCGTCTTGAAGATGACTGTTCCTCTGAGATCTAGAAATTTTGGCCTCATTCATTTTTAACAAATGATTTAAGTTTTATTTTCAGTGTAAAATTTAAATATAATGTCGTTCTCTCTCCTCATGAAAGAAAAATAATTGCAGAACTATTTTTTTTAATTAACATTAAATATATCTTCCATAACTATTCAGATAAATTGATTTTGATCATTTTTGCTTCGTTCTTTTAGATGGAATTTTGCTTTTATTTATTAGTCATTTAAATTGTCATATATTTGAACTAAATATTTGTATTATATAATATATATATATCTATCTATCTATTTCATAATTGTCATTTAGGGATTTCGTTTCACAATGGATCCTGAGAATGAGGAATTGGGATGAGAATTCTTCCAGTCCCGGTAGAGGAAGAATGATCCCACCAAATACGTAAAGAAGTTGAAGATTCCGAACACCTGAAAAAATAATATAGTTACATATTTTCATAAATATAATTTAAATTAAAAAAATCTTTTAAGTCAGTCGGTTGTTTTCAGATCTAATTAATTAATCAGATGATAAGACTAAATAATTCAATTGACTTCTATAATAATATCACATTAAAGTGATATATCTCATAAGGAGATGGATCTCTGATACCGTACAGTCGTTTTTTTGTGTTTAATCAAGTTGGGAGGAATTATCTCTGTATGAATTCCATATTTCTCAGTCTGAAGTCAAATAAAGTCAATGTCATTGCAAACTTAATCGTAATATCAAAGAGAACATTTATTTTTCTTAATTGGGAAAAATCAACATCCGTATTCAAAAAGGAAAACTTGAAAAGCTGTTAATTTTCAGGTCTGTATTTAAAAACATATCGAGATATTGTGATGCATTTTGGATAAATTCATATTCTAAAATGCACATATCAAAAATATTCTTTTTAATCTCAAGGAATTTAAGATAAAGATAAATTTGAAGCAATGAAATCAAGACCTATTTTAGCAACATCGTAATAAATTGAAGCCAAATATAAGATATAAAGGAATTTAAGCTAATTTAAAACAAACATCATGTACCTTCTTTGATATATTGAGTTGCATTGACCTACGAAATATAAATATTTGAAGTATCAGGGAAAGAAGTCTACCTTTCATACAATAATTTAAAGATAAAGCATCCTTATACGACAGCCATTAGTTGAATAAGAGCTAATTGATGATATACGTATATACAGTGCGTATATATACACACCAGCATGCATCGCGTCGCAGTATTCTACAGTACTATAATATATAAATTGGCATGCCATATGCGCTATAAGTGTGATGTGCAGTTCACAAAAGTTACACACATTTTGTATTTAAACAATTCTTTTTGGTTTAAGAACTGGCCTTATAAATAGTGATGTGCCGATATATTGGTATCGGTTGAAAGTTCGGTATTGGCAAATCACTATTTATAAATAAAGTTTCCAGATCTGCCTTACCGCTGCAGTAGTCTTTTTGGGTTTGTGATGTTCTTGATCACTTTCAATGTAGCAAAACTGGACAATGGCGGCAATCAAATAAAGTAGAGTGGTGAGAGATGTATTCAGCAATTCCTGAAATGTGGCGATAACCCCACAGTATAAGTAACAATTCGAAGAGTAACAACAACGGTGGAGATCAATCAGTGCAGAATCAAGTGAAAATGTTCGCATTTGAACTGTATAAGAAGCTGGTGCAGAGATATAGGAACCCAATAGCTAAATACTCCAGTGAAAGACTTGTTGCTTAAAGGCGTTAGGAATTGATCAGTACTTCACTATTCAGATATCGAAGAACCATGTAAGATATAGTCCAATTCTTTACGCCCTTAATTGAAAGGTTTAACAATCGTATTAATTGTTCTGATGATGATTGTTAATAAAACATGCAAACACGAAACTTCATGCAACAAGTGGTGAAGGAAACAGATTACCGTACATAATACGAATCAGTGAAGAAACCAAGTGTAGTTAACTGTCGTCTTTTAATGTGATACAAACTAATGCTAATACTTACCCCTGCAATTATTTGGAACGGTTTTACGCGTCTTGGCGGCCTTGGTTTAGAAGCCGTACTGTGAAGCTGAACAATGCTACTGATTATGTAAAGCACTGCAAATAGGGCTGTTAAAATGAGCTCCTGCAAGCAGAGGAGGAAGGGTATATATAGTTAAACCACACGACAATCACACATTAGTAGAGGAATCTATATAACTCTCTTCTTAGAAATAACTCATTATTTTATCATAAAGGGTCTAAATACAGTATTGTAAATTTTTGGAAAATAACAAAATAAGTTTGATAGTTATGACTTACTTTACAAATAAAATTATTTTTCTAACATTTTCAGATTATGACTCAAACCACTCAATTCTTATTCTTAACTTTTATAAAAAAATCGAGAGTAATTTTAAAAGAGAGTTATATATAAATATATCTTATTCAATTTGATTTAAATCTACTTTTGAGATTCATGGGGACATTTAAAATGAGAGACAAAGACGATAAAACATTCAACAAAGTAAGCAATTTCACAACTTTGAGGAACATTCGGGCATATTTATACGATACAGATGCGTACAACATTTTACAACGAATTACAATGAAACGGTAATACGCTTCTATACAATATAATTTCCCTAATCGCATTTGGTTTATAGGTTAATTTCATTAATGTTAAGATATTAAGGAGTTAACACCATCGTTATCCATTATTATTCTTACTACTACCCCTCCTGTTTTAGAAATTACCCTAGAAACCACATCAGGTGTCTTTGAATCAAATCCATTCCACACTAAGTTGATTAAATTTCATCAAGATTTGCTCAATCTTCTCTGGTTTATACTACTAGTGCTACATGATATTATCATAAAAACATAACCTAGACCCAAATTAGAACTATAATAAAAACAATTTTGTTAGATACCACTAAGTTAATTTAATGTGGGATGACGGTTGATATCTTCAATGTTCAATACAGTTTTGGAAAGTTTCTCAAAAGAAAGCCATGAAACATACTTGATTGTCAAGGCCCTCCTTAAATATGACCAAGAATAAATGAAAACAACTATGGATGATAATAATGGCCTTACCCAATGAAAACAATGGCTATAAATAATGTCTCACTGGAGTGACCAAGGTAAATAGTAATTCCATCAGAAATAGAAAACTGGAATATTAACTATAGCTAAACTAAATGAAACTTCCAAGTATTATATGACCCACTAGTACATGTGTTAAGAACTTCTAGGACACGAACCAGAATTATACCTTATAATTTTAGATTGTTAATGACTTTCGCCAAGATTATCACATTAAGATGTGAATTATCTAATTATTATCATGTTGAACATGCAAACAAAGTTGGAACATTCTATAATTATAATCACATTGCTATGAAAATCTACTTGTGACATTACATTATTTGTACAAAGCAAATGTGTCAATGGAAAGTCTCTCCTTGGTTCAACATTTAGCTACCTATATTCATTTTTTCTCTGCACTGACTGAGCCCGTATGTATCAATTAAATATTATTGTATAATGTTTCAATAGAAGGAATTATCAAAGATGACAATAGACATATCTAGTAAAATACAATATTTCATTCTTATATTTCAATGTTAAAGATTGCAAATTTAGGAAACATTTTATTTATTAACATCTGCAGTCTCATTTGATGTACGGTATATTTTGTGTGAAATGTTATACTATTTTCTTAATGATTTTCATTTTCGAACGAATTGATTGATAAAAACTCTGCAGTAAAAGATTGAAATATTGAGTGTTAATTTTAAAATCATATTTAATAAATGGATTCCAAGTTATTAACATTATGAATCATAAGAATTGAAAAAGTTGAATCAAAATAATAATTTAATCAGGAAGAAGAGTGCCAAGAAATATTTTAACATATTTACAATATTAAATGAAGTTATCATCATCAGGGCGATGTGTGTGGCATGGAACATGAAACAAGAGAAGTTATCATCATCAGGCCGATGTGTATGGCATGGAGTGAAATAAAATATTTTTCAGTAGTAATACATAAATCAAAATAAAAAGTGAATATGAAAATCAATTATTTTATAAATCATAGAACAGATGATTCATCACTTTAATGTTTCGAGCTAGTTTTAATAAATAGGCTTTCTGATGTATAAGTCAGATTTAGTTATAACTTAATCTGATATTTTAAAGTCTAGGTAATTTATATTTCTATATGTCAATTTTTACAATGTTGGTTCATTAGTGAATTTTTAGGAGAAGGGAGGGTATTTAAAGTTCTATGGGAGACTGTTTGATGATTATTAATTATTTATAGCCTAATTAATCTCATAATCTCTTTTTACTTTGCTTAATGTATCACTATACAAGGAAATATTTTATGTTACCATTGCTTCATGTTTCATTATCTACATAAACGTCACTTTTATGATACAATAACCTCCGGGTCAAAACGGGTAGGTTGTTTTTGTATATATTTTTGGTGTGAATATGTTAATTAATTTAATAAATTATTAAATATATTAGCACTCCTCTCCCTCATCACTGAGGTGAAAGTGATGTTAGCTTCAGAAAGTCTATGACTATTAATCTAAAAATAGATCACTTTTAGCGATCATTTTTATCTAGAAATGACTTTAATTCATCTGAAATTAAGTAATAACTTCTTATTTGATTAATTTCTACTTGCAGACAGATGTAGTCTTACTGTTAATAGCCAATCAATTGGCAATGAAATAGCATTTTTGAGGTTCAGGAGATAGATGAAAGACCATAAAACTGTCGCTACGAAGGCAGTGACCACGATGAAGAGGAACCAATGTGTTCCACCCGTCCACGCAGGAGCTGCGCATGCCATACAAATGATGCCCAAAATCTGAAAATAAAGAAATATTAGGTCAAAATTGTTTCCATCTTCAGGAAGCAAAATAAGTTTCAGTCCACTCGATTGAAACTATAATTATGGAACTTGTGATATTGTAGTCAACTCATGACCGATAATTATTATCGTACTCAACTCATGACCGCTGTTATGACCAGAGAACCCAATATACTCATTATTAGAAAGCTTCTAAGTTAAACGCATTAATATTCTCATGGTATTTTATTGAAGCTTCTCGAAAGTGTATTATTGCCCGACCAAAATACGGATTGTATGAACCACTTTAAGGATCCTGAAAGAAACTATTTCTGCTTTCCATTACAACAATTTCCGCCGAGGATCAACTTATATATTTTGATAGAAATAGTAGTACCAATACATTAATCTACTAAAATAAATTCAATATGCTATACTTTTGGCATCATGCCCCCTGCCCTTCTTTGGCAAACTTTGCACCCATACGCCCTACAATTCCCAAAGGTTTTTACCAATCATATGGAACATTAGCATATATAATCCAGATAATTATAGAATTCATACAAAAAAGATATCAATCCTCATTAGTTTATAGAAACTATTAGGGCAATATTAGTTTAAATAAATTCGTGCATGTTTGTTAATTTCAAAAATCAAAATAAGATTTTGTACAAACTCGAAATTGAACTCGAATAATATATTTTCTTATAAATAAACATAGCTAAATTACTTATTATTAGGAAAAAACGCACTAAATGAAAAACATCAATTAACTATAATAAATAAATATGTATAATTGTATGGCATTTCTTGACCTGTATTTAACGACTTGATAGTTTTTCTACCACCATTTTGTGTAATATAAGAAAATTATCAAAATGACAATAAATACTTCAGTAAGTATTCTAATTAAGAAAAATACAGATAATTTTATGTAAAAAAGTTTATTTAGGCCTAGGAATAATATTATCGAGTATCTTCCACAATACGGTACCGGTAGACGATGATGCTAATTTTGTAGTGACAAACTGACATGCAGTCGGTGGTTCTATATTATTGTGTTGAGAGTGGACATTTGCCAACAAACGAATGCAATTGGACATGTTCGAAACCCACCGACGGTTACTGTTACTATTCCTTCATTCCTTAGAGAGAAATTGACAATATCTCTTGATACCGGAAAGATTCATTGTGTCTAATTGTTTGCCATATAACTTCCAAAGATTCAAGTTTACTCGATCACAGACACTGAGCTGTGTTCGAAGGACAATAACAATGTTTATTCGAGTGTGACATTATCGATGTATTTTTTTGTGACATCGGCCTAGAAATAGCTTTGGAGTGTGTCCCAATACAGTATATGCTTTATGGTAATTGCTTATAATATACTCTTATATATATATAATTAGCAATTAACCTTTTTTTATTATTCACTTCATTGTGATATTTATATTCATTTTTATTTGACTTGAAGCAAATTGTGAGTTACCTATTAGATTTAATAAGTGCTTGTGTCTCTCTCTTCTTGTGCCAAGATTACTGAGTCGTGTGTCAACTGTACGCTTAATATTTCAACCGAATATACCAATGAAGAGACATTTATGGGTTTCTTCATGAGAATGTGCTTCAAATATTAAAGCTTGACTTAACAACTATCAAATATGTGCGAATTCAAATAAACTGATAGCGATAAACGACGTCTACTTCTACTATATAAAATTATTTCACTTATAAAATTGTTAAGACTATTAGGATCACTGCAAGACCAACCTAACTTAACCGCTGGAGGGAGGTTAGGATAGGACCTAACCTAACCTAATCACCCTTCATTGGGGATCTTGAAGTGAAAATGGGTTGAACCCTTGGTCTTGAAGTGATCTGAATTATAAACGGAGATTGATCCCAACATAATTCGTTGTATATGTGTGTTCAATTTAGTTTTAGTTGAAGGATATGAAAGAATAAAATCCCACAGACAGAAACGTGACCATGATACAAATTCAATACCAGTAAAATAGCTCATGTTTAAGTTGAGTTCATGAAACAGTTCATCTTTTACTTTATATTTTAGTTCATGAAATATAATTCATGTTTTAGTTAATGAAATAGTTCATCTTTGACTTCATATTTTATTTCATGAAATAGATCACATTTAATGAATAACTTGATGAGTTTAATATACATTGCATCTATAGTTAATGATTCGTGCTTAGCTACTGTGAATTCCTCGTTCATGCGAAATATTTGCAATCCACAATCCAATCCCAATCCCAATCGGATACTGTAGGGATCATACAATTGGTAAGATGAATATATATATATATTTTATAATTAAGTTTAAAATAGAATTAATGTCTCCCTTCTTGTGAACTAATTCCATTGCTGCTGAATGAAATTAAAATTTCGTTGAACAATTTTTTATTTCTAAGATGTTACGCATCCTAACCAGAGTACCATTAAATAAATACTGGATACAGATAGTTCAATTGATCCACGTGATTATTTTACTGTCAACTTTCCCTAAAAATTTCTCTACAAAAAAACTTTCTTAATTTCGATTCTTTTCCATTATGATAATAGCATAAAAAGTTGAAGAATCTCGCATTCGAAAACACTAAATTACGTAAGTTTGCCGTCAAAATAACCAAGATGCTGAGTTTTCTCTTTGTCTGGACGTATAATCACGCGCGTTATATGTTAAGAATATTAATAGTCGTCAATTGAGTATATATAAGTATTAATAATTGTTGTAGAGAATTATAAATAGTGCTGTGTCCCGATTTGAGATTTCAAAAATCTGGCAACCGCCCAAGGAAAGGTTAGATTTTTATATGTCATAATGAAATTAAACCTAATCAATGAAATCTTTGAGTTTTGAAGAATATTTCATTTTATATTTCAGAATTATCGTTTAGGAATTAGAAGACAGATATTTCTAGTTAATACTGAAACATTTACAACAAATAACTGTAAGGAAAATCTCATGCCAAAAAAACAAGAAAATGAAGTTAATGTAAATATACTACACAGTTGACATTAACCGTAACTGCGGTGATTAGAATAAACCTGTAATTATCAGTAAATGCAATTAATTTGAAAATAATAATAAATAGTTGTAATTAAAATTAACATTGCTAATTATTGATACCAGATATAGAATTTTATATTAACAATTTATGGATCAACAATAAAATTTGATACCTGACAGGGGTTCGAACCCTCAAGCATCATAAAACATCATTCAAAATTAATATGACTTGATAGTTCAATCGTTAGAACACTGATTTAGATTTTAAGAGACCAGAATTCGAGTCTCTGTCATAAGTTAATTTTGAGTGATAGAAGAACCAAGAAATGTCAATGTTACTTGATAGCAAAATTTAATCTACAGGAACTTTTTGTCATGTATCTTTGTGTAAATAGTTTATTATACTCATTTATTACTTAAAAATATACAGCAGGAAATTATTTTAGTACAATGTATAATAAAAATTGTATAATACAATTCGATATAATAAAGTAGTACGGTACACTGGCACATGTATGTGTTATTTAGATCTACAGGAAATATATGCAATATTTACTTGGGTTATTCCAAAAAATATGAAAAAACTATTGTTGGATAAGAACTTTAAAGTGATCTGTTTGTCTCAAAATAGGAATTTTTTAATTAAGATATATATATATATACGAAATCTATATTGTTTCCGTACAGGTTATCGAATCTAATGAATCAAGGACCATTCACCCCCTGGTTCATTCCGTCCCGGTTCACTCACTCCTAGGACAACTCGTCCCAAGGTCTATTCATCCCCAAATTTTTCTCTCCCATATTTCAAAATTATTTATATATATTTATTTATTTTGAAAAATTACCTAACCTAATCTAACCTAAGTTAAATTTTGTTAATTATATGTAAATCAATTACTAATTAAGTGTAGAGTTCTGTATTTATCCGTATTGATATTTATTTATCAATAGCAATATACTGTATATATATATATATTTAAATCATTGACGAAGAAAAAGAAATATAATTGACTAAGATAAAGAAAAATAATTGACTAAGATAAATAAAAATAATTGACTACGATAAAGAAAAATATGGACCGAGAAAAAAAAAATCTTTCATACTGATAAGGCTGATTGTGTACAATATGTAAGAGCATATTTTAAATACGGTATTCTAAATAGTTTGTAAATAACCTATGTTGCATAGGGCCATATTGGTATATTTCAACTATAGCTGCTGCTCTTAGTTGATACATAATATATAATTAAGAAAAATTCATTCACCTGTACATTAATTACTTAGTAGCACCTGAAGAAGAAGAGCATTGAAATTAATATGGGTTAAACTGTACAAATTATTTTATACATTCTATTCAATAAAGATAATATATATACAGAATTAAAGTTTGGGAACAGAAATTGACTATCTTGCCAAAAAATAATAACTGTGTACAGTATGTAGTACTATGTACACAGGGTACTTCATTACATACACAATTTACATTTACATGTTTATTGTGTAAGTACCGGTACATATATATATACACGGAAATGCATGATTATACCGTATACTTTCTTGTAGATTTACTTGTTCATCATGCAGGAAATCACATGGGTGGAACCGATTTAAAGTAGGGTCTTTTCGACTTCTTATAATAACCATCTTCAGTCAGACATTTTCCTATTATTATTAATAAATACATTGCTTACTTAGTATAAAAATACAAGAAAGAAAATATTTAAAAAAAATTCTAAATAAATTTTCTTTTTAACGAGTTTCCATTTGCAGAATTCTTTTTATTTTGAAGAATAAAAATTTGTCTTCTTTTTCTTTTTTATAAAGGTATATTTGCATTCATTGTTTACAAATGTAATAATACTTTACCGCCTAAGAGTACAGTACATTGTGCTTATCAGTGCGCCTCTGTTACATATTACATATACTGATTGCTGTTGCATATTTGCATTCAGATGTAATTATTTCTGTGATATTCTTATACCATTATGTCTTATATGTAGCCTTATCCTTGCGTACTGTACAATACGGTATAGATACCGTACCATGTTGTATTTAGTAATATGTGGCAGGTACTGTTAATTGATGTCTATATCTAAATTTGTAATAGTAAATAAATAATTTTTTGTTAATAGTTTCATTATTTTCATTAGCATGAATTCAAATATAAAGATTTTTTTATGGAAACTATAATTTGACGAGAAAATAATTATTCATAAATTTTTAGTCATTAAGAGACAGAAATTCAATCATTTTTCACTTTTTTATTTATTGTTACAAATTTACATATAAAATCAATTAATACTACATGAGTCGACAGTTATGCTATATAAGTATATATATATATAAATATTTGATACAGTTATGATAATATATTTAAAATCTTTATAAATCAACAGGAAGATAATATTGGTATTAACAAAGCTGTTAATATTTAAATGCTGATTCTATAATGCGTGGATGGGCGTATCCACATTATCAAAGGATGTTAATATTTGATGTGTCTTTTATGACTAATATCGATCCAAAACTGAAGTCAATCTTGTAAAGGATTATAAGTGAATAACAATCCATTTACAATTACATTTCTTTCCAGTTTAGTCAATTCCACGACAAAGATTGCAAACAATATGCGTATGAAATTATGAATATAATTGCTCATTTTATACTTATTTATGTCGAGTTACTTTATTGGTTAGCATTCAACCAATCATAGAAGATGTTGCATATCGCGCAATAAGTGTGACAAATTCAAGTGTAAATTTGAAGGATGCAGCAGACTCCAAGGCTTTTATATATATAGACTCAACTTTCTTTTATATCAATGGAGGCTTCTTTCTTGTATTTTTATTCTTAAGTAATAACAAGTTTATTAATTGTGACTACAATTAAAATTTAATATATTTATATAAGCAAATTCGAAACACTATAATATACACAGTTGATTGTCATTATTAAATAGTAAAAAGAGTTACATCTATAAAAATATTCTTAAATACTATATATATCTAGGCTCTAATCAATGTGAAAAGGCTATATATATATAAAATTTAACCAGAGTAATTCTTATACCGGTACCTAAATTATAAATGCTTTTAAGGTATATCTTTGTATGTTATAATTATGTTAATAGAAACTGCTGTAGCAAATTTAACATGGTAATTGTATCTATTTCTAGCTATTAATTGCCCCAATCACGATACTAGGTATATATATATATTAATAGCATACTCATGCCACCGCAAAGATATACGGTACATTATAAATAACTTATACATGCATGAAGTTTAGATTAAATTATATATAATTTTGTAAACAAATTATATATATTTAAAAAGTAAAAATAAATAAAAAATATTTATTTAGCGTCAAGATTATTAAAGAAACTAAACCAAAGAAACAAAGAATAATTTTGGTGTAAATTTTATAACTAAACAAAAACATAAAATGTCTTAGTATATATATATATATACACAATGTGACCTTCCTCAGCTCTTTAACACTAGATTCTTTAGTAGATTTCATAAATTCTAACTGATTTGAAAACAGTTCTTATATAGTTCTTCTTAGATGAACCAAACATGTGTGTAGTTTCTGTAATAATCTTGAAACATTCTATTTCATATGAACTTTACTTATAGGTATATATATAGCCGTACAGTTGTATCCATTAAAACAAGTTTCAACAGTCTGTTATTTAAATTAAGCTATAATTTACAATAAATATGGAATTTTTATTTTTCGTTAACAAAGGATTATTAATATTATTCTTTTATGAATAATGAAAAATTCCCTAAATTAGTTTCCAAAAGCCCCTTTTGTTAAATTTCAGACTGTTTTGAACTGTTTTTGATCGATAATGTACATTTACATGTGTAAAGTTTTGAAACACAATTGTATTTTCGTCGGTATGTAATGGAAATGATGTGGTGTTTTCCAGAACATTTCCGCGGCAATTTTCAGCGACTAAGGCTATATCATAAC
>JAJNBT010028814.1:0-15383 GCA_028455955.1 Notopais sp. p TS-2021 | reverse complement strand
ATATATATATATGTTATGTCATTATAAAATATATGATATTCAAAATGATTCTTGATTAAATGAATGAAAAATAGAGAATTTTAAAATAAATAACATTATATGAGACTTTGAATCTGCTAAGAAAATTATTATTCAGAGAGGAGTTGTGAAAAGTCTGATGCTGATTTTTCATAACATATACGATGCAAATCTCGAGATTCACATCAGAAATCATTTTTATGAGACAGTTATGTTTATATTTTCAAATGTGAAATATTCTTTGTGCTCTCTGATAACCGTGAGTAATGATAAGTGGTTTTGTTTTTATGTTCTTCAATAAGTTATTATCAAAAAAGTGATAGTAAATTTAAAAGATATGCAGGATGTAAGGTTCACTAAGTGATTTATTTAAAGTATTGAAAATAAAACATAAGACTTTTCTGAAATAGAATATACACAACAGAAATTTTCAATTAAATTCATTTATTTTTTTGTGTACCTGTCTTGATATGAATATACAATCTTTCTGTCATTACTTTTATTTTTCTGTATCGGAATATGAAATCCCATTGGTGTTCATCAGACAACATTAGATTATTTTGATGCAAATCCGTTTTATGGATTCAAAAATCCCCATTTTGGCTTTTAAATTGTTGAATTTTAATAAAATGAAATGGAATTCAATAATATTCGTCAGTGAGTAATATGAAAATTTTGTCATAATTGAAATTGAACAACAAATAAAATAAAATTATTCCATTATATAAAAACTTTGTTCAAATTTAACAATCTATTTCAGTTATAATTATCCGACATGGTTGATTTTTGTAAAATTGGAATTTAAAAGGTTTTCGTTAATTGGCTTATGGAATGCGAACTGTATCAACCTGATATTTATGTACTGTATAATTTGTATATTATTAGATTTTATTTCTTGTAAAATTAAATAATTTATATTTCTGAATATATAAATGTCAAATATAATGCTGTAATACAAGAAAATTGAATATTTTAAACTGTTGCTATGACAATCACAAATATATATGAAGCTGTATATTATTTATCTACCTTATTTAAATTGAATCTAACGAGAATATTTTACATATATTTATTGTTTAATAAATCATTATTTCATCTTTGATATTCAATAGTTTTACGAGAACCATTACGTAAAATAGTTCACTCTCAGTCAAGCATTTCACACTTTATGTAAGAGATTAGATAATCACTCAAGAAAATAATGGGAATATCTGTGATTAATGTGTAGATTTCTGAATTACGAATGTAAATGTTACTAAATATTAAATTAGATTTGGTTTAAGTATATAATGGATGTGACTTATTTCTCCGCAAGATATTGTGAATAATTAATTCAATTTCAATTGTGACTTAATGAACATTACTTCTAGTGGTTGAACATGCTGATAAACGGAAGTAAATATAGATATGAGGTTTATATTGATTTCTTTCGCTAGAAGAACATCAAGTGTAGAGAATTAAATAGTTTTCTGAAGCTCTCAAATACATTATTGACATGCGATACTTGATTATGATTTTTATTTTTTTGTCCTGTTCATTTTTCCGAAATATATTTTACTTAATTTAAACTAACTAAACTTACCTAAGCTAACCTAGTTAATCTAACATAATTTAACCTGATATATAGTATATGATAATTATAATTAATTAACTATTCTAGGGCAGTAAAATAATCATTCATTCTTCTACACCAACGAAAACCATAAATTCATTTGAGTATACCAATATTATGGACCAATTCTTATAGTACATATACCAAATGAAATTATAGAATACGTAAATTCCTCCTTCATAATCTAAACTTCACTCTGCATTCATAATTTACATTGTTATTTTTCACTTAATTTATTCCTACTTTTATATTGAAAATTCGTTAAATTCGTTAAATTGAATAAAAATGAGATAAAAGTTAAAACAAACAATCTGTTGTTATTTTTAAAAATCTCATTTCAAATGTATATTTTTTTAAACCCAAAATTTAAAATATATTTTGGTAAATTATGCATTGTCTGTACAAATTATGCATTCTAATAATTTTAGACCTTGTTAAAACACCCTGTATTTCGACATATAAGATATATACTCCATTTTCAAAGTAATATTTAACTAATTAGCGATAATACAGTGAAAGTAAAGATATAAAAAATGTTGAGACTGCGTAAAAACCTTTCCTCCTTTTGGTAAATTTATGTTGGACTATTCTCATTTGCAAACGTCTCCTAGATTCCTTAGAAAAAATGCGTTTTTTTTTAATTCTGTTCTTTATCTACATTAATTTTCTGGATCCTTGTGAAACACCAAGTGTGCTTGATTCAGTTTGCAACTTATATTTCTATTTTTGATATATCTATAACTATTACAGTTTATATTTCATATCTATATAGTTCAAAATTTCTAAAAATATTGCTATGATTTGTTTTCCATCTGGTTGTCATTAACTTTGTTTAATCATTTATTCGAGAAAGAAATATTGAATTTGAATTCCATTTAGAGATTTCATCATCTTTCAGGACGTTTTGTCTTGCCTGGTGACGGAATTTCACGTCCATAAAGAAGGAACATTCACATTGTGGTTAATGAACAGATAACATCAACTTAATTTCCGTTTTGATTACATTTTTTATCTCGATATATTAAGTCACAGCAAGAATTAATATTTTTTAATTTAAAGTGATCTAGGATATTAACTAATACTATTAATCGTCACCATAAATAAATCTTTACAGAAATTGATATAATTTCATATTTTGTGTTAATATTAGTTTTAGCAGATAACGATATTTTATAAACTGAAGTCTAACGATATATTTTCGTTTATTAATTAACAAGAAATCTTTATTATATGATTTTAGTGCTCTGTTATTCTTGAAGCTATTAATTAGAAGCTATTGAACTAGTAGCTTTTTTCCACGAAACTTGAGAAAACTGTTTAATGCTTAAATAATAAATAATTCTATGTAAACGCAATTTTGAGATGGCTTGTCACTGGGGTGATAGAGCAAGAGTGATAGATCCTAACCCAATCCACGTTTTGCTAAACCTTAGAATATTTTTATTAATGTTCAGAGGATAAAGCCATGTCATTTGGATATAAATTGTATATTTGTCCAGCCTGAGTCGGTGCATCGTATAACATAAAGAAGTGATTGTGGAATATGAAGAAAAACTACTACCGATAATAATATGGTAAAAAGCTGCATCATTTTACTGATATTTTTCTATATATTTATATATAAAGAATGATGTACGGAACAATACAAAAATAAATAAAACGTCTTCGTAATTAATATATAATAGAAGAATTAAACTAAATGATTTTTTTTGCTGCGAAAAATGAAAATCAATCATTAAAATATTCAAGATTTGAAATATCGCTCAATTCAGATACATCTTTAACAGTAAGACATAAAGGCAAATTTATATGGCTAAAGCGAGTGTGAAAATATCGACGATATAGTTATACTAAACCTTCTATGATATCAAGCAACATAACGTATCTAATTATTGAATAAAATTGTTCTAAGAGAATATAAATACAAAAATTGTATTATTTCATTATGAATATCCGAGAAGGAATTTTGGATATCACTTTATAGAATATTAAAGAAAATCCAAAGGGAGATTTAAAAGATTAAACCATAGAAATGAGAGAAAAATCAGACACCATTCAATAATATTTATATCTTATAGAATAACGTAGACATAGAAATAATATTGAGTAAAATCGCCCGTTTAGACATTTTTATGCGTGGGAACTACACCTAGTACCTACTATTGATCATTCACGAGACTGCATTCAGTTCAAATTAAAACAAACAAGAAAATAAATCTAGAAATTATTGAACAACATCCCAATCTCAATAATAAATAATTGAAGTCAATAGAGTCCGAATGGAAAATGTGCAAAATTCATAACTCAATGACATGTGATTGTAAAAATGCAATTTAGTTAATGGATTTTGTATTGGATATTTTCAAACATACGTATGTGAAACATGGAATTTATTATGACAATTCACACAAAAATGATATTCATTAATATCAAAAACATATGACAAGAAGATGGTTCCCTCATAGTCATATCATATTTATATCGTTGGACAATATAGGGAGTCCTATAGGAAAATTATGGAAAAAAGATATATTGAAAAATACCAAAGAAAAATTAAAATATAATAATTTTTATAATCTTAATAGTTGTTTATTCTTGTAATTTATTTATAACATAATAATTAATAAATATATTTGGAGAAATATTATATACCATACCTAATGTAAACGGATGATATTTCTTGTCGTAATTTAATTAAATATAAAACTAATAAAAACATAGAACTCGAGACTAGTCTACAAACAATACAATATGCAATGAGATTCCAATTACAGGAATACGTTCAGCTTTTGTTTCAAAACAGAACTTAAAAATAACATCCGGTCGGATGAAATATTTGCCGCGAAAATAACACAGAATTAAAAATATAAATAACTAAATAACAAGTAAAACATTAATATCACAACATTTAAATTATCATCATAATTGATTATATTTAAATTATAAAATAAACTAAATATTACAATTAGTATATAAATAAATTATCGTGAAGCACACAAGGCGATATACCGATATACCAGAGACAAGTCCCATTGTCTCAATGATAAATTAGTACAGTCGAGCACAGGATTGTCTCGGAAACTGTGCCTAATCAAAGAATAGTATCTCATGTTCACATGAACTTCATGAATAGAAGCTCTTTATATTTGCACATGAACTTCATGAATAGAAGCTCTTTATATTTGCACATGAATATATTGTATCAGAGTTCCAAAAAAGTATGTTTTTTGTAAAATTTTGTCTCAGTTATGACGGAAGAATTAATAATTACGTCTTGTAGCTGGAATTTATATAATGAATATAAAGTAATTCTTAATTTGCACTGATTTCATGGTAAGAAATATTCAACTAAATTTGCGAATAAAAATCATCTCGATGCAAATTTCAACTCATAAAGAAAATTCCTATTTCTCTTCCTTTTGTTTAAGTTCTCCTGGAATTGAATAATTTGCTTCCAGACCTTCAAGTTAACAAGAACGTTTATGAGATTCAACTAAAATTGGTTTGGAAGAGGTTCAGAAATTTCAATTTTAAGAGCTTACAAAATTCCCCGTTTGTTTGACTCGAGTTAATACAAAACTGAAATTAACGTAGCCTTCCCATGAAAATAAGAACAGAAATTAAACGTTTCTTCTTATTCATTTTATATTCGTTCTCTAAACAACAATTTCTCGAACCTGCATCACTCACGGTTCCATTTCTCCAGGTAACTACTTACCCTATTAAGAGAAAGAAGAATAAACAATTCTGTTTTGAACGCATTCATTTATTCACGAGTATTCGAACAAATCGTTAATTTGCTTTATTCATTTTATTTTGTGTGAACAAGGTTTAACACATTGTCGGTATGAAACAAAGGCTGTAAAGAAGGACGTATATACAAGATATTCATAGGGAGAGCAAGACGTTGTTTCTAGGAATTACAAGGACGATATTTCCCCCTTAGTTTGAGCGTTATTGCCATTTATTCATTTCCCTTTTATTTATCTGAATACACTTACGGAAAATAGATAAATGAATTCATATTTACTATGGCAAACAAAGGAAATTTCATTCTAATATGAAATAGAAATTAAATCATACTTCAGATTTAATCACAATATGTATTGGAATGTGTACATTTTTAAAGCAATATATTCCAAATAGACCCAAAAACAGTTATTTTATTGTGTCTGGGTACATTCGACTAAAACACCTTTGTCTAAAGCAGTTTAGTCTAAAACACATTGATTTAAATCAGTATGGTATAAAACACTTTGATCTATGACACTTTGTCCATTTCTTACCTAACCTGACCTAAACAAAGTTATTTTGGACTAAAGTGTCATTAGACCAAATTTTTTTATACAAAATGCTTTAAACTAAAGTGTTTTATACTAAATGATGTATCCTATAGTATTACATTATTTATTAATCTCAGCAATCTAAAGTTAATATTCCCTTAGAGTAACATAAAATACAGGACGTTATCGCCAATGTTTCCACTAATTGGTCGATTGGTGTACAATTATAAAAAAATGGGTCAGTTGCGATTCTGAGAGGGAACACTGAAGAACACGAATTGAACACTTACTCAAACATGGATTCCGGTGAGTCTCATTAAAAGTTTTCAAACAGTTGTTTCTGTCATTAGAATTTGAATCTCTGATGACAGAAATCTTGTCTTGTTTACGGTTGTAACCTGCACTATTGTAGTAAACTGATGCTCCTATTGGCAATATTCTCGGTTCCACCGGGCAAATGCATCCAAATACGTGACTTTGCATCACCTTCGACCATATTTTGTGACATTTGTTCCTACGGATAAATCAAGATTATTCATCTATTTCAGAATTTGTATTTGGAAAAAACAAAAATTATTACGAAATATTTAGCTTTAATTAAATTTTAGAATATTTGATACAAATTTTACTCGTAATACCTATTTATGATTGTAAATGTGTCAATAATAATGAATTTATAATAATTAAATAAATAAATGTACAATGAGTAAAAATTCAAAGATTATATGCACAGTGGATAATAATCCCTGTAGCTCAATTAACACTGTTATAGTAGGTTAATAAATGAAGAAACATATATTAATTTATCAAGAAACAATGATACTAAAAAATGGGTTCATTATTTTAAAATTGCAATTGTAGGCAACGGTTTTAAAAATGATTAGATTTCCTCATTTATAACAGCACCATAAATTGAAACACCAATATTATAAAAACCTTATTTCTAATTAAAAAATTTCTACTCTATCCGATCTTTATGTTGATAATTTATTATATTATTACTTTATATTATTTTTTCGTAAATACAATTGCAATTGGCCTACAGAGACATTATCTGGAAGATATATTATTCGGACATTATATTATTTTTTAAATGACTATACAGCAGTCCGTCTCTTAAGTGGTTATAATTGGAAGTTTCATTGCTTTAACGTTTAAAGTGCTTTGCTAATGAGCACGAACAATGTTTCATGTCTTCTTTGGAGCTCTCTTATGTACTGTATGATCATTTACAATTTTGAAAATATAATAATGTAGCTAAAATCGGTTTGTTCATTAACATAGAAATGCTCCTTATATCATTTATTAATTTGCTAGGTGTCAATTGAAACTTAAATATGAAGTTTTGTAATTTGATATAAAGCAATTATTTCAATATTGAACCTCGAGCCATTTTTCTATTTGTTCTTTATAGTTCAGCTTAAATCATGCTAAGCTAATACAATAAAACGGATCCATAATTTATATAAATCTAGGCCATATAGGTATCACGTAATCAATATTAAAATAAATTACAAGAATTCTTGCATAAAGTGAATACATTTAAACAGATACTAAATTGTCTTATATGAGATCTAGTAAAATATATTTATTGACTATAGAGCCTCTGAGCAAGGTGGAAGGAGTTTTCGTACGGTATTGTTCTGAACGACCCTTTACACTCCTTCATCTGAGAACATTCCGAATCCTCTTAGTTTCTTATTAGTGAGGAATATTTTAGGATATTAGGACTTAATGCTGCTGTGAGTAATTTCGAATTTTAGAATCATTCTTAATTTTAAAATTATACCATAATTATACCATAATTATACCAAATTATACCAAATTATACCATAATAACTGTCAAATTTTTTTTAATATTCTGTTGTAAATAATTTCATATACGTAATTTATTAATTCATTTTAGTCTTGTATACGTCTCCTATATAATTTTGTCGTACCGGTATATGATTTATGTAACAATATTTGAATTGTTGAAACGTCCGGAAAAAAATAATATAATATAATATTATTACAATTTATATGCTGATATTACGAAAAAAAGTCAAATATCAAATTATTTTAATTATTTTATTAATAATTAAATCTCAGACATATGTTATTAAATTGCATAATTCAACTTCAATAACGATAGAGAAATGTTATTATGGAAAAGTTTAATGTCATGATATTCAGAAATTTAACGAACATGTCATCAAATTTATTAACTCATTTGTTTTCAGTGATTCGTGCTTATTTAGAACTAATCTACATAGAGTGACCTTTGAATTGCGGGCAACTAACAATTAGAGATCGTAAATGACATCAGATAAGCTTTTATCGTACGATTATGTTAAGACTGGATTAACAATCTACTGACGATATTATTCACTTTCTTAACTATTTATGGAATTAGTTACATACAATAGTATTTAATTTTATATATTTTCCAAGTAAATTTTCAATATAAAATCTATTCCGAAAATATATATGATATATATATATATGAAGTTTCATATAAAATATCGCTTATTTTTATTGAAATTTGGCATAAACTTACACATCTATCGAATCGCATTGGTTTGCATTCCTGTCAAATTTGCAATATTTGAGAAAGTCGGTGTAGTCCTTAAAACACCTCGTTTCTCCCCGACACTTCTTCAGAGCGTACGTGCAAGTTGGTACAATCATCTGCGCTTCATCTTCTGCAAATAAAATATTAGTTTTAGATATAACAAATCAGTTTGTACAATTCAATTGTTATTTTATCGTTAGAAATAAAATAATAATACGGAGATGTATATTATAAATAGTAACCTAAGATACTTATTTTAAATATATATTTCGTATCACTTTCAATAAAAAAGTTTATTATTTGAACATTTGCTTTTAAAACGTGTCTAATTAATGAAATCTGTTTGTATATAAACAAATCACCACAACTATAAAATGTAAAGTGAAAATCCATTTCGTTAACACAAAGTGCATTAACGTTTTTGAAATCAAATCACCACGTTGACTACTCGATGTGGAAACTCTATCACTTCAGTTTTATATTCTCATGTATCTTTCTATAGACAAAAAAGCTACAGTGTTCTTCGCTCGGAATCCAATTTGCATACTAATTTTTAGTCCGATTCTTTTGTGCTCAGACTAATGACAACCAGGGATTGTGCCCTAGGTGCAAGAAGAACACATTTTTCTTCAGTTCTATGAATTATCTCGTTATTACAATATAAATAATAGGACGATGCATACATATTTCATTTAAATTTCTCTACATCTGTCTAGATCAATTATTATTTAGAGATGAAACGATGGCAAATAATGACCGGCAACCTTCAAAATTTGTCGTTTTGAAGTTTGTAAAAAAAGGAAACAAAATTTTAATTTGAGCAGTTTGATACACAAAGTAAAATTGCCAAATTTAATAAGCAACTTCTAGAGAAGTAAATAAAACAAACACATTTTTAATAAACAGGAAACAATATATGCTAATGAGCTTCAAATGAGTCACTAATTCAAAATTATTTACTGGGTTTATATAAAGACGGTCAGCTCCTATCTTATAGCGTGGTAAAACATTCTTACTCGTTTGTGACAATATTGGCTTCTGGATTCAGACTGGTATTTCATGATAAATAGTTATAACTTTACTGAAAAGTATGCGTGTTTTTCGGTTCTTGTGAATTCTTGTTATCATCCTGTTGAGTTTCTTAGAAATACCGTACATACAATATTATTAAAATTGAGATTATTTGCTACCGAAATGTATTTATTGTTAATATTTTAATGGTAGTTTTCCTATAATAATATATAATTAAATATAGAAAGTCTATGCAAAAATTTGAATTTAATAAATTAGCATTGTCTAATTCCCACAAATACTTTATAATCTATTTCAACATAAATGCAGCATAGATACTAGGTCTACATTCTTAAAACAAATTTCCTATAGGCCATAAATCGTTATGAGATTTTAAATAGAACCTAGGTAGCCTAGATAATATCTATTGTAGACTAGTTCTAAATCTTTGCCTACCTGCATTAAATTTGAGTTTAATAATAGGTATTAAATGGTGTATTCTACTAGTGCGTACGCATTTTAAAATTTGTAAACAAACTAACATGCGTAGATGCAATTTGAACTCACTATTAACTGCTTATAATTTTATTCTGTATATAAAAGGTAAAACAATTAAGCCCTTACATCACAGTAAAGTTTAAACTATTAACTCTACGACTAAAAAGTTTGTTTCTATAATATCGTTATATAAAATTTGATTATCACAACAAATCCAACATTTTCGTCAATTTCCCGATAGATATATAATTCATTTTCGTGAATACAAATACCAATTACATTCTAAAAAAGATTATGACGAAAGGAGCTCAAGTTGATATCCTTTATATATTCTCTTATATGTAATATTAATAACTTGATAGACTCCCTAATCCAGAAAATATAGATACCAAATATTCCATAAAGGTAATATTATCGGAATTACTTTTTCCTCCGGGAAATTTATTCTTTGGATAATAAAGATCGAATCAGAAGAGAAAATAATTATACATTATGAATGGATAATAGAAGATGCGTCCAATTTATTCGGAAGGATTTGACTGATTTAAGATTACGATGAATCGCACGTCGACCCTTTAATTACATGAACGTTATTATATATTACAGGTAGCGTAAATAGGGAATATGAGAAACTCAGGATTAATTGTATGTCATCAACACCAACAGTAATACATATGATCGACAGTGATACTGTAATTGTACTGTGTTACCACATACCATATTTCTCTCGAAACTACCTAAACACTTCTAGGTCAATATCTCCAAAGGACAATACCCTCGATGACAATATCCTCCGAATGCAATATTTTGAAGGAAGAAGGTTTTTAACGTAATAATATAATAATGAAGTAATCATCTTCATAACTATATAATCTAACATAATAAAATATAACCTTTATATATTAACTTCCATCCTTAGGATTATTATTTTAGGATGATATTGTTCTAGTGGGATATTGTCCTCAGGGAATATTGTTCCGATACCGTATCAACGTATTATTACATTAAATTTCCTAGAATTATATCAATCATGTGATCATTCAATATTTAGAAAAAGGTTTTATTATTCCAAATAAACCGAGTTTCTTGGTCGTCTGATTGATAAAACAGAAATGAACAATGTTAAATATATTCCGAATCCTGTAAAATAAGCTTAATATAATTCTTTATAAGAGGATAAATATCGAAGCTCTTTATTATTTTATACTTTATTATAACTGCAATAAATATATTAAGAGAATTCTCTATCAGTGAATCATGCTGAATGATTCAAATTTATAAAAAGAATTACAATTTAAAATATACACAGACACTGAAATAATTTTTGGTTTGGAAATTAAAGAAGTCCCTCCAAGATCTTTGACGATTTCAGCGACCCTCATAGAAATAAAATATATATTCATTGAATTAAGTAGGTTGCCCTCCATTAAGATTGTAGTCGATCATTTAATTAATGTTGAAAGAAACTTCTGATCTATTAATACTATGGGTCTCAAATTCTCAACCGACTACGGATGATTGTTAAAATAAAATGGTGCAAATGGGACAATTTTAAATTAAGTCCCTCTATATTCAAAATAGATTGCTGAGTCCCTATTATTCAATAAATGCAAGCTAGGATCATCGTTTACAAATGAATTGTGGGTCAACAGATGGGAAAAATCATCACAAAATCAATATAATTTATTAAAACATTATAAATATAAAGAAATACAAATCATACCGTACGTCTAGGAATTTCTATATTAGATTTTATACTATTTCACCGTCGTGATAGTGCTTAATATATATTGTCTTGATAGGTAATCTGACAGTTGTATGATCAAACCATATGTAAATAGATATCGATTGTATGTGATCAAACTCTCATTGTATTGTGTAAAGTAACCACAAATTTAGTTGATTAATGAACCTTACTGTTGTTGGACATCAGAAGAAATATTTTAAGTTTCTTTTCCTGATATTATATTATATTATATCAAAAATAATTTATCATATAACCATGCACATAGTAAATAGTTCTTAGCACAAAGGAAACAAAAAAATGTAGACTGAGAGAAGTGAAAAATTGGACACTTAATCTACATTACCCAGAAGAAATAGCAAATGATGCAATAAGAAAAGTAAAATAAGAAATAAAACCTTCATCAAATAAATGAACAACAATATAGAATACTAAGTAATATATTATTTATTTAATCACATTGAAAAACAGTACTTCATTGAAATGACGAAGATCTTCGTTGACCTAATGCAGTAAATCGCCAAGAAATTTGCTCCTGTAAATAATTTAAGATTTTGCTTCTATAGTTGAAGAGTGCTGTATCATAAAAATTACAACGTAATTTCAACCATGAAACACAACTACAGTATGAAGCTCTTTGACTCACATATAAATATAATATATAAATTACACTATATATGATTTTCATTTCTTTAGATTGGGAAATTATAACAAATTGCTTATTTAAGCTACGATAGTTAAAATATATCAGTCCAGTGACATAGCTGGCGGGAAATTATATAGCTGGAAGTCAATATAACAGTATATACCAATATATACACAAACTATAATTTTATTAAACACATTAATGATTTTTGGTTTATTTGCTAATCAAGAAAATTATTTTAAACATTTGTATACAATTACTTTTTCTAGTTTTCAAGATATTGTTAGACGTTACTAAATATTTATTTTTTATGAGGAGTTTATTTTATGACGTTGACTAAAAATACCGACTGAAATCTAAGAAAATCTATGTCCAATCAATGAAGGGTGTACTTCATTTAAAATTAATAGATGGTATAGCATTAGATTCAAATTTGTTTTCAGTGTATAAGATAAATTTATTCTCTTAAAAGATAACTTCAGAAAGAAGATCATAAGAAAATGCACAAGACACCAAAAGAATTTCAAAAACTTTTAAGGAAAATATCATTCATCGAAAAACGAGAAATCTTTCCTCCGTCTCCAAATATAAAAGATCAATCGAGATCTAGGAGATATCAGGATATTATAGCAGGACAAAAGTTCACAATTGAAAATAATCAACGATATGAATTGCATGTCAAGATATTTAATATATGCTATGACCTGCTCGCAATGTGTTAAATGTTATATTGGTAAACATTTGAATGAATAATCAATAACAGAAAATATAATATATAATTAAGAAATATCTTTGCTTTCAGTAGAATGTAAAGAGACAATGACAAAGATATACTGATGAAATGGGTAGAACATTTCTAGAGTTTTACTGACTTTGGTTAATAACCAAGGAATATGCTAAATGAAGAATTTAATCTATAATACTGTATATTTAAAAGCAAGTGGCCGTATGTTTGATTGTCTACAGCTCTCTGTCATAAATGAAAATGACGTCATAGATTGTTGTTGTTGACATATATTGGTGATTAACGTCATAAATAGATGATTATTTTATACATATTTAACACGTATAACCGTTAAATGATCAATAAATGAATAATAATTGAATAAATGTCAATATCGATTCACTTGTTATGATAATTCAGTAAACTGACGATGGACAAAATCATTAAACAGTCCAATAACACAAGAAATAATTAATCAAATTTCAAAGATTTTCTGTTCCATGTAAATATTTGAAAACTGTATTTTTCACATAACACATATATATAAATATCATAACATGGGCAAAATTTCATAGCAATTAAGTACAAGATATTTTGTTAAGGGCCTGCGAGAAATTTTGAATTTGGTTTAATATTTCTATATTTTCGAAGAATCTTATAAAATAAAATTAATATATATATATATTCCTAAATCCTAAAATAGAGCTTTTAACTAGTCTGTAATATTATATCCCAATTGTTTTCATTCGGTTTAAGTATAATTTTACCCAGTTAAATATAAGTTTTACGTTCATCTAAAATATTTTTATTTTGTAAACCTGTTGGCCTCGATGAAATTTTGTATTATTAAAAAGGTGAAAATATTTCTATTTTTTTTAACAAAGTTTAAAGGACTTACTATGAACTAAAAAATCTTTATTGCTCAAAAATAGAACCATAAACAAAAGTCCCTTGCGATCTTAGTTTCAATAAGTGTGTATATATATGTCAAGCCCTTTGGGAGTAACGAAGAGAGCCCTCTATCAATTGAAATTCAGCAAGATCCAGAAATTGTAGTCTTGTAGAGTTCTATGAAGAAAATACCAAATTTATTTGAGACATGTACTTTCTATTGTGGTAATTGCATACAAGTATGGAATTGGGCACAAATAAGAACAAGATGATACTATAAAAATTCAGTGATGTTTACAAATATATTTTTTAACTGGACGAAATAAATAATGCATAATAATTTAGAACATTTGTAGCTTTAAATAATTATCGTTCGAATTAAGTTTATTAAGTTTAAAGCTTTATTTGAACCTAATTTATTTCTACATTATTGCATAAAAGAATATATAACTCGTTATTAAATTAAGAATATATATGATGTATCTTTCATTTTGTAACGTGGAGTTTGTTGATTCATGATATTGACGTCGACTAACAGGTTGAATAAAACACATGTAGGTTGAATTTTATCATCTTGGTAGCGCTATATTTTTGACACGCAACAAGTAGACTCATTAATTAATTTTAATCCGCTTAAAGTGGATGGAATGTGACATGTGATCTTAATAGATTCTCCTTTCGTGATCAACATTTAACTGTACTTATAATCTGACATGCAACGTGTTCTTCCATCATTTTATGTTATAGTTATATTGTCGTTTAACTTGTTTATCTTTGATACACAATTAGAGTATTATTCGGTTCATTTTCATCCAAATAATATCATATAAATCATTGCTTTAGGATTAATATCTCCATGTATAATTTATTTATATAGGATTATTTTTAACTTTAGCTGCATAAAATGTAAACAAAAAACTTTCGCATGGGCGTCAAGCTGATATTATTTATTTTGTATTTATTCTTTATACTCTATTATTTGTTCTAATTTAAGATATATATTACCCTATTATCAAATATGTTTGATAACCAAATGGAATTATGAGATATGATGTTGGTTATTTGATGAAACTAGCCTATTTTTAAAATATTTAGTTGATTGATTTTAAATTAGGAAACATTCGCTGTAGGGACAAACGTCAGTTTGTGAATTGTTTTCGATGGAATGTGTTATAATTGTGTAAAATATTTATTGAGTTGTATAATATATAATTAATTGTTTCTTATTTTAGGATTATTGTATATTGGTATAAAAAGAACTCTAAAATCGGTACCGTATAATATTGCGAATTGCAATAATTAAGACAAATTAATTTAGCCAGAATTGTGGTAAAATATTTATATAATTTGATTTAATTAATTATAGCTAGAGTAGAATATTAAATAACCTATTCTTGTTCCA
>JAJNBT010028756.1:0-11518 GCA_028455955.1 Notopais sp. p TS-2021 | reverse complement strand
AATCAAACCTAGCCTAACCTTTATTATGGGGGATTATGTCCGGATTCCGTTATACACATATTTATTTTATAACGATTGAAATAAATTTTTACAAATTAATGCAAACAGATATGCACATATATATAATATTATATATATAGAGATGAAGTATTATGTACGTGGTATTTATGTACGTGGTATTTATGTACACGTGTATACACTGTGTATTAAGTACAGATAATTAAAGTTTGAATTTTCGACTATGAAACCGAAGTTGAAGTTCAAATTTTCGACTATCGAACTGAAGTTGAAGTTTATAACATGTTTGTTTTCGACTTCAACATCAGTATGGACATCAAACCGGACATCAAAACGCGTCTCGAAAATCAAACTTTGAACAGAGAATTTATAAGTTACAGTTGTCGGTTGCAAACTTTGTATATCTTATTAACTACATTGGGCAAGCGCTGTATTAAATTTATTATGAATATTTGTATATTTCATTAATGTGTCCAAAAACACGCATAGATCCCGATAAAACTATTAAAATAATATTTATCATTTAATTCTAATAAAACTTTGTACATTAAAATCATACATTTTAATCTCCTAATATCAAATTTCGGACTAAAAGTAATTAAGTCTGATAAAATAAAATGTTATCAATATTTTTTTTATTTTGTTTAACCTGAAAGATTGATGATCTTAATTTGATTCATGTTCTATAACATTTTTGGAAATTTTTAGCCACTCTAACTAATTATTTCGCTCTCAAATATCATGTTTCCCTTCAATGGATCAAGCCTGAATAATTTGTCTAGACTATATCCATAGCATCATTTATTTCTTAGTTTAAAATAAATTTATTATCAATAGGATATAGAAAATAACTAGGGATACTTTTATAGAACACTTTTAAAAATGATGAACCAAAATGTTAAACCATTGAAAAGGATAATTTTTACAGAAGTTGTTTTGAAAAGAATATGTCTTTCATATAAAATTTTATATATAAATGATAAAATAGAAGTTAATATAAAATAATTATATGTCTTTATTACTTGAGGTACAATATCTATCAGGCAAATGTTTACGTTAATAAAAATCTGTCAAGATCTAAATATATACACTGATCTCTTACCATTGTGGATAGCAAATATAATAATAGGAGCATTCTTTTTAACCAGTTCGTTTCAGATATTTGATTCATCTTCAAGGTTGAATTTATTTATTTAAGAATATAAAAAAAATTAATAAATGGTTAAAATATGAATCTTCTACCTACTCTTCTTGCTCTTTACAAATTTCAATTCTCCAAGTATGAATCTAGTGTCCAATATTTTGATTTATCAATACATATCTATCAATTTTATCAATTCGTGTGCTATAAATGTATCCACTTTAGTAATCTACATCGGAATAAGAATAACTTAATCGATATAATCGATTCCCATAGATGTTAGTCACAATTGAATGGATTATATTGTAGGACAATATTTTGTATAGAGCGCACATGTAATGATTGATACAATAATTTCATAGATCTATCGTTGTTGATATAATCAGAAAAACGGTATTTTTTATATATTAAAATATTGTTTTCAAAATAAAAACAAATATTATTTTTTAATAAATTAAATCAACCATCATTAAGCTACAAATTAACTTTTTTATTCGGTCTCATATTATTTTTAGCTCATAAACGATTCATCACAGTGTGAAAGATAGCTTAAAAATAAGCTTTATAAATTACTTAAATTAAACTTTTTCGTTTTATAAATGTAAACAATTTATTATAAACCATCAATGCTCTGCGCAGAAGCTAACAGGGCAGTGTATTATGGTTGTGTATAATATATTGCATGTCATTTGTAAGGTTCTTTTATAGACTTCATGGCAAGTCAAAATAATCAATTATAACATATATAAAAAATCTTAATTGCATTTATATTTATTTATTAATGGCTACAAAATTACATACAACAATCAATTAACATTACGTGAGTCAAATGTAGGAATACCAAATATCATTAAATATAACATTGTAAGGAATCTGTACCGTATGTACCACTATAAACTATTATTATTCATCGAATTGAATTCACTCTATAATTAATTGAATAAATTCAGCAATATTATTATTATATATAAACAAATTATGCAACATGTCCGAATAACGGTGAGTATGCATCGACTTGTATTATAAATGCGCGGGAAAAGAGGTGATTACACGTACGATGCTCAGCGATCAATACTTGCATATAGTCTACGGAACACTTTACTCAAGTTTCATAACTCAATTTTTAGACTTGTTTATGGGGTCTTTTCAGTTATTCTATTTTTCGCCTTCCGCATTTTATATTCTTTGATTTGGTAGCTTTATGTATTGAAAATAAATTACATTAATACATTATTAATAAATATTTATACTGCACATAATATAAATCTAGTGCAAACAAATTAATTATCTATCTGATATAAATTAAGATGTAATTAATTGATGATCTCTAATTTCTTTCAACCTAATTCACTTATTCTGTTGTGACCACTACCATGTCAACCTTTAATACTGTATATAGATTAAATAAACTTTGACATATATACTACCTTGAAGGTTGAATACTTACTAAAGATTCAACATTGAATAAAGCTTATTTTTCAATTCTCAAACAAACAACTGTTCTTACATATATATATGTACAGATTTTGAGCATCTGCTGAATATTCAACTGTATAAATCATGTCTTTAAAGGAGGTCTTCTCTCTCTCTCTATATAGTAAATCCCAAGACAACAAGACTCGAATTAGCAATGTCAAGAACAGTTCTTCGTTTCTCCTACTCAGATGTGCATAGAGTCACAAAATATTTCACAGTTCATTAGATCGAAATGAAATAGATAGCACTCATAAATCACTTTGACTTGATTTAAAATGAAGTCTAGATTGATCGATGATGTCTGTAGATTAAATATATATTATTGCATTTATGTATATTGCTTTGGTGAAATAAATCTAATATTAAATATTCATTTTTTATATATTGACATTTAGAAATTAATAATTTATCATAAAGTCTCCTCCGCACTGCTGTCACTGTAGTGAAACGTCTTTAACTAAGAAATCATAGAGTCGAATCTCGGCTGAGGTATTGTAATTTGACCTCTTACAATAAGTTTTGTGAGTAAATCATTTATACTAACGGAAGAACGGGTCAGTTTTAATAAGAAAATGTTCACACCGAAAACTTTCCTTTTTATTAATATATACAAGATTTAGACATCAAAATAATAAATTACCAAAGGAGGTCTCCATAATGAAATTTTTAAAATAAGCATCTTTTAACTACTGGACATGAAATACTCTTGCATTGAGACATTTAATCTGACTATTATAGGTATATAAGTGGTAGCTATCTATGTTTAATCCGAATAGTGGACATCCTGTGTTAATATTTCAAAACGTTATTTCCATTTCTAGCTTTTTAATAGTACACCAATTTAACGTTTATTGTAGTCGTTATTTTAGACGAAAAGCAAATAGAATTTTGATGTGAGGAATCTCGCATTTATTTTCCCAGAATGACATTGAAAACAGATGTTGACATATGATATTGACACTTTATATTGATATTTCATTTAGACAACGGTATAACGAGATGTATAGGTGATTAAATATACCAAGTGCCTAGCCATTATTTAAAATAATGGGTTCATTATAATGGCTTAATTATAATGGGTATAATTGTAAACAGAAATGGAATTTAGGGTTTTATAGGTAATCGTGGAATGCCTAACTGCTATTCATTATTTGAATGCAGAAAATTGAAATCTCAATAATTTATATAAGTACTCCATTTAAAATAAATTGCTCAATTAAATCCAGAACCGAGATATGTATATGAAGCAAATTCCAATTTTTTATAAAAAGTACAGGTCAATTCCCTATTCTGAATAGGGAATTAATAAAACCGGATTGCAACCATACTTTTCCAAATTACAGTCACATATTGTTACATAACATATTGTATTTAATATGATTCCTTCTGGAAAATAATGGAGGTCGTGTTAAATAAAACATTCAAGAAGTTATTTACAAATATTACAACTTATTAAGTCAATTGACTGCTTCTAGGACATATTTTGTAGATATGAAACATTATATAATCATGTTCCATTGATATAAGGAGACTGAGTTACCACTCACCAATGGAATTACATTATTAATCGGCGGCAATTTTTTACGAAATTTATTTGTCATTAAATTTATAAATATTAATTAAAATTCAACTATAGATATATATATTTGCTATTAATATTTTTATCAAATATATATATATATGTATTTTATTAATTAGGATTCTACATCTCAGTCTGTCCATATGGGATATATATATCATTAGGATTATGTGGGGATTTCGTTAACTCTATTATGTCATATATAATAGACTCACCTAAATTACATGTCAGAATTGACATGGTCCGATTTAGCTTTTTATTATAGAGTAACAAAGACTGGATATAGCATTAAGGTCGTAGTAATTAGAGCTTTAACTATTTTATTATATTTATTTTATATTATTTATCAAGTGAAATTAATTCGAATTCAATTTAATCTATTAATATATATAATTAAATAATATAAATCCTTGAACAAGCTTTACAGGTTTAAATAATATATATATATACATCTCCATAAGTAATTATACGATTGTTTATCTGAAATTATGGATACTAGATATTTATCCATTGTAAATGTCATAGGATTAACACGTTTTCCACTGCTAATTTAGATATTGAATACATGTTAAATCGAGGTTTACATGTCAATGTAAACATAGAAGATAGAAGTAACGCTGAATCAACTTTAAATTTTCAACGAATTGAATTTTGTCTAAAGTGTATCACAGCAATATTCTAGTATATTTATATATGTTGTATAAACGTACGTATAAAATTCATTTTTCCTATTAGTTTCCAATCTTCCATATTAATTAATGATTAGTTATCGGTATATAATTTATACATTAATTATTGAAAATATATCATATTATTATTAAAATAATACATATATTTTTACAATATATTTAAACTCTTACTTTTCCATTATAAATTAAATTCCATTGTGGCAAGGTGAATCATTGACATCATAATCTATATAAGCAATGAGACATTATTTAGACATAAAATATTACTAGAACCTAAAGGTGCAATGCATGTTGATCCATTAATGTTGATTTAATGTAGTTCTGTCAATGTTTATTCAAGGTTGAATCGTCATATAGAATAGTCGTATGGACAGCTAAGTTGATTAAAGGTTTAATTTTCATCCAACGTGTTTTCAAGCTAGATTACAAACGTTGACTCAAGCAATATTATTGATTGAATGGATTATTGATAACAATTTTAAATTTAAATGCACGTTGACAACTTGGAATATATATAGGTTGTGTACAATTTTTTTTCGTTAAGAGTGGGTGCTGCATTGCTGTATTATAAATCTCCATTCATGGTATTAAGAAAATAATTTATTCATCAAGTGTATTTACACTCTACTTTACCCCTAAGATATTATTACAAAGATAATACTCAGAATAAGAATTGAGTTACGACCCTTTCACACCTGAGATATATATTCTCTCCCAATGGAATAAGATTAAATATGAATATTTTAACGCATTTTCTTCTGATGGTTTTTATGCAAATTCAATTTCTGATTTTTCAATTAAATCTGATTATTAATTTTAGCGTCTATTGAAAATTACAGTTTTTTAGATATGTATTTGTTCTAAATAGTCTATTAATATTCATTGTAAAATAGTCTATGAAATTCATTTTTAAATAGTCTTCTATATTATTTTTTTAAATAGTCTTTTATATAATTTTTTGAATAGTCTTTTATATTAATTTTTATATAGAAAAAGACTAATTTTGGGAGCCAGAGTTCTTACTCAGACCAATATTTTTTTAAATCATGACATTATGATTTCAGTCCAATTCAAAATATAGATATGCGACAAAGATTTTAAAAAAAGTATGTGTTATTAGAGAAAAGAATAAATTAGAGATGTCAACTTGACAGTCCCAAAAACTGAGAAGATGAAACGGAAAAATAAAAGAAGTGAAAATGGTCTTCCAGAACTTTTAATTGTAACAGTTCTTGGTTTTGACAACTTGAGATCGAGTTTTAAGTATCACCAAAGTAAATAATTAATGAGATAACTTTTCCTCCCGTAATTTCATTTTAGTTTCTACTTCGTTTTTTTGTTCCAATTTTTTTGTCCTAACATTAATTCTTATTTGTTTCTTCTCATAGTAATTAGCAAACACATCGGATTAATTACAATAAGAAAATGAAAAAGAAATAGTCTGCCTTACCATCAACTTATCATTACACGCATCGCGATACATACAAAATTAAAATGTATTGACACATTTATTTTTTAAATAAATTAATATTTTGTGCCATTTTGATCACATTGCTTATAGTTTGATATATATGTAATCAAGAATCTATATATAATACGTTTACATGTTTTTTAGATGTTTTTTATTCAATATTTTGCCGTTTGCACACATATTTTCAAAATAATGCTCATAAAAAGAAGTTATTCATATCGAATACATATTTGAATCCTACATTATTAGTGTTGGAAATATAATTGAAAGAAGGTTACTCGAATAGTTTTGATGGGTAACTGAATATATGTTTGAAATAAAACTTAGATGCTTTCTCCATTTGAGTTAATCCTAAGAATATACAAGAATTAGGTATTTCAAACAATATTCAGATAAGAACAAGATATGTCGCTAAAAAACATCGAATCAGATATATATATATATTTGAATTGATGCTCAATGTTTCATGTTCTATAAAGTAACAATGATAATAATTAAGTATTTACGCTGATTATAATGAATATTTTCTTTATAAAATCTAAGATTTATTTCGTTAATAATATTTCAATTAATAGTTAACGATTTAAAATAAAATCGACTGAGTTCCAATTGGAGCAAAGGAAAAGCCAATAAAATCCATACAATTATCGATTTCCCATGAACAAATACAAGAAATATCTGAGAAATGCGCCGAAAACGTCCTTAACAGGAAATTAAGGCACTTTCTCATCTACTTCCTCTCAGGGCCAGAAAGATGGCACACTCATTTTTACAATTACCGATGTCAGGCGACGTTAAACGTATTTTCGCATGTTTAGGTTACTAAGTCGGGATAAAAAGATCAAAAATGATAATTTCATTGTCGTGTACTTCTTTTCCATTCCTGTTACTTGATTCGGTGTACAATATTTTATTCTATTTGCGTTCATCATAACGAATAATTATTGTCAGATATATAAATTAATACAGTAATGCTGTAGATTGGTTATCTAGTTAATTTTATAATATAATATTCAATTAATAGAGCAAAAAACCCGGTATATGAATTTTCATATACTATAAAGAGTATGAAAATAAAGGAGATTAATCAGGGATCTTTTCATATTACCTGTTTTATACTAAAACTTTGCAGCTTTAGTGCCCTCCTGCTAACATGTATGGACAATTTAGCTTTCAGTAATACTCATAACAGAGCTCCGAAGTTGCTACTAGAAGTTCCTGTTTGAGATTAAGAAGAATATTTTAATGGAACAATCTCTCAACTTTAGCTATTTACTAATAAAGTCGCTTCGCTCTGGTCTTTTATGGTCTGAAATATGAAAACTTTGGACTAAAATTTAATCACAAGTCAAAACTTTCTCTGAAAGATACGCGAAAAGCTACAAAGATAAAGTACAAAGGAACGCTTTCTAACAAGTAGGTAATAAGGTAAAGCAGCTTATCTGTAGTGAACAGAAAAACCTTTTATGTTAAAATTTAAATTATTATATTCCTAAAAATAAAAATTAAAAAATGAAGACCTGAATTAAGTCATATAATATTCGAATTTAAATTATTTGGCAAGGAACCTTGGGGCAGTTTATAAATAAATATTTAAGGGATGATACCATGGAAGGTCACACACATATAACTTATGAAGGCAACTAAATATGAAGTCAAAGAAAGCGCGGAGAATATTTACAGACTTTATATACGTATGTAATTTGTTAAAAAAATTCAAAATTTCGCATTTAAAACTGAGTTGTATACACTTTAAAGCAACGGTAATGGTACTACTAATTTATTCATATATCTATTTTCGCATGCATGATTAATTTTCAGGAAATGTATACATACATTAACATTCCTACAAATAATACTAGCCGGTATTACTTATATATAACGGCATTTTATAGTCCTTCGTAAAATAATTTGCATAATAAATAAAAAATATTGCGGCTATGTAGGTATGCGAATAAAAAAATCAATTCTTTATGGATATTTAATGACCATTTTCGTTCTAGATTCGAGAATCTTCATTACTTCCATTATAACAAAAAATACAGCAATAAGATTCCGAAAAAATACTTCTTCCCAGAATAAACAGGAGAAAATAACCAAAAGAAAACAATTCTCTTACGTTTTCTTTACTTTTTCGGACAATTTCTACGTAAAATTATTTCCTATTTGGAATAGAATGAAAAAAAACTGTTATCTCATTTTTCCAATGTTGATGTATAAACATATAAAGTCAATATGTACAGAACAAAATGATAAATAGGTGTCATTTATTTTCTTATCGAAGGGAGTAATATGCATAATATGTATTGAACATGTAGCAGATATGTAATGGTAATTATTTTAATATGTAAATTATAAATATGTAATAAAAAATTAGTTCAAATATAGATCCGAAGATCTACCAATACATTAACGGATTTAATTTTACGCAACACAGTTTTTAGTGGAGCAGAAAATAATTAAAAAACAATTAACTTTTGTTTTATGCTTCGCAATATTTTTTATTTGAGTTTCCCCTTTACAATAAATATAGATGTTCTTTTAATTAAAAATAAATGTTTAATTAATTGTTTCAACTTTCAACAAGAATAAAACTTAATTACAATAAATGAGGTAGGAAAATATATATTTCATGTTTAGTAATTTCTTACCTCATTTATAATAATTAAGGAATAATAGCAATGCAATTTAAATCTCTAATTAGCATATGGATTATGTAATAAATTCCAATTTTCAACTTTCCTTTTTATAATTGGATATTTACAAATTGAGAAAAATCTTTTTTAGAAGAGAAATTCTCTATCCAATAATTTCACAAAGTTTTTAAACCGATCGTGAATTTATATCATTTTAAAGCATTATTTATTTTACGTCGGAAATATTTCTACAATTTATTATATATCCAAGTTTAAAAAATATATAAAAATGTTATATTTTAGATTGCATTCTGCACATTTTAATTTTCAATTTCCTTTTTCCTGATAAAAAAATTCTGATATGAGTTAAGAATTTATTTTAATATAAAATATTGTTTGGTGAATTCGTATAAGATAGAATTTTGAAAATAAATTGCGACTATAATATTGTGTATCTACAGTTATTATTTTATATAGAACAAAAATAAGAATTAATTGTTGAAAAAGTAACATCTACAATTGTATTTTATAATTACATTACAGTAAATAGAGAAATTACACAATTGATAAATAATACTTTCAACAAGCTCTTTCAGAACAACAGTTTGATCGATAAAATCTATCCTAATCTTTTTAATTTGAGTTTTTTAAATAAAAATAAGTCCAGACAGTGACTTTTGAGTACAACGATTTCAAATTTGTTTATTTCCTGAGCGATATGTGTTATTCCAAAATCCAGAAGCATTATATTATATTTGATAATTTACTGATTTATCATATTTTAACACAAATAAAATGGAATCGATTTCCTTATCCCCTCCTGTCATCTTGCCCCTGAATGTCCACGGGGTAAATTGTCCTTGGGGAAATCGTCACTTGAGAAATTATCCTTGGTGATACAATTGTCTTGATTATATATATATAATTTTAATCTATAAGTTATAGATTTCATTAATTTGTTTAAATTATTGTAAATATGTAGGAAAAAATTATACAAGAAATAAAGTAAAGTTCTTTTTAACACAACCGTTTTCAAATACAGTATGTTGATCAATATCTTCAGGTGTTAATAAATTGATTTTATTTTATATCATAAAATAAATATATTTTCGATTTCTTTATTTCCAGAGATCTAATGTAATAACAAATAATAAAAGTGATCTATTAAATTCATAGCATTTTATATATCTGTTATTACAGATATAATTTACACTTATTTTTATATCGTCACTGTAGTTAAGGAAATGGATAAGGGAAAATAATTGATGTGCTATAAAACCTGAAGAAATGATAAACCAGAAGATGTTTACGAGACCATTACAGCCATCTTAGGAGTTCCTACAGCACCTGGCCACCTTCACCAGTGTGGAAATACGTAGGTCTTCAGAATTGCATTTTTATAGCAGTTGTCAGTTTTGATTTTTTGGCCAAAAAAATACTACTGCTGTTTATGTTTTATTTAAGCATACAAAGATATGAGATATAATATAAGGTTAGGTTATGTTTCGGTAAATATTTATTTATGCAGTTTTAATTAATAATAAACAGATTTACGGGTCCCAGACTTGTGCCAGTTTCTAGTCTCCGAAAATAGCGCGAATCAATCAATTTACTTTGAAATTTATGTATTTTAGAATCTTTTATAATCATTTTTAATTAATTTTCTAGAAAAAATGATGAAAAACATACATTTTTAAGTGAACAAAGACTCTTATCTTTATATCGCTTATCGAAATGGATTAATGACCTTTAATGTCATAAATTAAAATTATTTTAAATCAATCAGATATTTATATATTTAAATAATATATCAGCTGAGCATTCATATAATAAATTTTATATGGATGAATAAAAATACTGACAATATACTCTGTTTCTAAAGATAATGATATGCTGACACGAGCTCATTTATGTGTTTTCGTGTTCTGAGAACGGACATAATATTATCCATTTGTCAGCAAATATACTCAGCTCAGAATTCAGTAAAAAAATCTCTAAGAGATGAAAGGAATACGAGAAAACTCCAATGAGAAAACTTAATTTAAAGACGAAATAAAGTTCAAAGTTTTTTCCAACGAATGAATAAATTCAAGAGCAAATTTGCATTGAATCAGACTTAATTTATCTTCTTTTACGACTGCCGGTGAAAATATACAACGGATATCGAACGCCTTTGTTCGTGTAAGAGTTTTCAGTGTGGGTTTCGCGTTGGAATTTCTGTCTAAAATGTACTATTTAAACAAAAAAATTATTATTTCTCTCCCAATTTCATTTATAGATTGTCATATATAGTTAATATATATATATACTTCTAGTATTAATACATCTGTTGAATTCTTTTTAAATATAATTATTACTTCGATCGACATCGACTGTGAATCCCGACAGTAACTACCTTCTATTGTAATTAGGATCTTATTCACACTCGATCGTCATCGACTGTGAAATAATTAATATTAGACGTATTTTCGTGATTACTATAAAACAGATCTGATATTGATGAAATCG
>JAJNBT010028752.1:0-10281 GCA_028455955.1 Notopais sp. p TS-2021 | reverse complement strand
TGCTAATTAGTAATTGTATATATATATATATTCTTGCAAAATATTATTTCGATTGTCATTATATATTAAATTAAATAAATTAACAAATAACAATAAATTTAACTAAAATGAAAGTAGTATTATAAGATACATTTATTTAAAGTATTTATATTCTAAATATATAATTTATTATATTTAATTCATGAAAGTCAATTAATAATGATCGATAGAGTTAATAATGTATGCTTGTTGTTGCGGATTCTTTATTTTAATTAATTACTTTTCATTTAATTATTTTGTAAAAATATTGAAAACTTCGTTAACTATTAGAAGGACACTATATGTAAATTTTGTTTGAAATAAAAATATTTTTGATATAGAATCAACAACAGGTATTTTTAGAACAATAATTGCTTTGGTAAATTTAGAACTGATAACAAAAATGAATCATTTTTTCAAAAGAGAAGTATAAAAATGATTGAAGGAAGAAACAAAACTAGAATATTCAGAATAAAATCAGATTTTGATATAGAGTACACAAAATTAATTCATTTTCATCTAAATTTAATTTATTTTTAACGGATACAGAAGTTTATAATTTGTGTGAGAATAATGCAAAATATTTTAATTCTAAAACTCAATTCATCTCTACTTGAATATGTAATTATCTTTTTAAACTGATTTTAAATATTTTATAAACTATTGTTTCGTCTTATATTTTCATAATTTTAACTTTAAGTTTTCCTCTGAAGATGACCGTGATAGGTCGAAAGCGCTAAGGATGTCAATAAATGAGATTAAAGCTAGTGCCGTGTTTTATTCACGGATTATTTTAAGAAAACTTGTTGATGATGACAAGAAACTTTTTCGCACCGTCGAAAAACAAACTAAACAATATCTACTTGAATATAATCAAAGAGACAAAAAGTCAAATGTGTATGAATCATTCAATATAATTTAGTAATGAAATATTAATTTACTTCATTTTTATACATAATTATATTCTGCACGGAAGTGTGGAGCAATAGACTAGAGATCATCATTATAACATTAGAAATCCAAATGAATATTTAACCCCATTTCTGATGTAAAATCTATCAAATTAAATTTATTATATATAGAGGAATTAGAGAATGAAATAGTCTAATGGAGGACTGAAGAATTCACTTAACTCTAAGAGATTGAAACTGCCCCATAGGCTTAATTTAACCTAATATAGCCTCTATCACTTATTATGACTGAAATTCATTATTCTTGACCAATTCTAACTAAATCAGAGTATATATATCCAATAATCTTTTGTATGATTACTTCATAATTGTGAAATTATCTGAAATTTGCCAATACAGTCTTTGTTTTTATGTTGAAAATATCCATTTTTGGATCATAGCCCTAATTAAATTATAACTGCTGTCATGTACGCAACAGTAAATCATCAAATAATCTCAGGATGCTTATTTGTAAATATTCATTCTTTCACTCGATGCACGCTAATAATAATTTGTATTTGTATATTTCTAACAAATGAATAACAACAATTTACTGCCCAACAATTTTTGTCAAGATTTGAAGAGAGAAAAAGTTTGCATGAAAATTCCATTTCACCACCATTAGCTTGAATGGTTCAAAAAGAAGAACATAATGGAAGGAGGAGATTGAGTCTTCATTAACAGGTCCGAGTCTCGATTATTAAGTCTTTATGAAGGTCACTTTTGTGCTGAAGTCTCAAGTACAAGAAATGTCAATTATTCGTCTTCCAATTTAAACCAGATATTTATTTCCGGTCATGCTGACCTCTATAAATCTCCAGGGATAGCCAGTGATATCTCTATTATTGACACACAAAAACAACCAAATTCGTCCATATGTCTTGTTTACTGTTATTTTGAGTTGTTTTTATTGATTATTGCTGTGGGTATTTTTCGATAAATATTTAATTAAATTTCTGAGATGATCGCGTATAATTAAAAATATTGTACCTCTAGATTCGTGTTTAATTTATAGATTCGATATGAATTTTCAATGAAGACCAATTATAGTAAAGAAATTTGCTTATTCTTGGCTGGAATAAACATGGGAAACAGAAATAAAATCTTGTTGGCGTCAAGAAACAAAGCGAGTCTACTTTAAATCTTGAAAAATAGTGATTTCCAAGACAATAGGAAATTTGTAAGGGCTTTGTGAGTCCATCTGGACATGAGAATGAGCTTCAAATCAGCATTTATTTACATATTTTTGTACTAAAATGACACGGATGGCAACTTTTTTGTATTTTGTTGTTCTCAAACTGATGACGAAAACTCGACCGATCATCTCCCACGGGAGGTCTTTTGTTAGGATACAAAGGGGTCGTGATACCACAGGTCAACTTAGGTCAAAATGGCTCCAACCTGACCGAGTCATTTCGTTCAAATGGGTAAAGGGTTGAAATCCGTGAATAGCCTCCTTTTAAACCCTTCTTCCTTTTTGGATCAACTTGGGACGACAGCGAGATCCTTTTTGTATCAATTTGTAATTACTTTCTTAGACGTCTGAAATACGTTTTTAAATATGGTCGCCAGGATTAATAATCCTTCCCATGTGGATTTAATCACCCAAGCATTTAGTTGAACAAAACGCGTGCTAATAATTTAATGGTCTCTGCGCAAGATTATAATTATTCAATGTCAAACGTTTTGTTAGTAACAAATATGTATTTGCATATCTTTATTCTATGAAGAAATTCAATGTCAAATGTTTTGTTCCTATATATAAGAAATATGTATTTGCATATCTTTATTCTTTTAACAAATTCATATCGTTATTGTATAGTTTGTTTATCGCATATTCAATGGTTGGAACTTAAAACTTCAATTAATTATTTATTAATGTTTCAATATATATAAGAATATAAATCACTACATATGGAATTGAAATATGTCAAAAATAATTTCATGGCTTTAAAATAACAATGAATTATAATCAATCATTTGATTTGAGAAACCGCTTGGCCATGAGTAATCAGTTGCTAATTAAATCTCAGCCATTTTATTTTTCTATTTTATCTTCCGAATTGTTTAGTTAAAAATATCCTTAATAAATTATTATTTTGAATAATTTGCATCAGAAATATTAGTTCCTTTTTTTATTTATTTGTTACAAATAGGCAATTACAAACTGGTTTGTTACAGGCATCATGTAACAAGTGAATGGAAATTTTGAAAAGATTTCTCACTACCAATATTTAAAGGTAAATGACGACAATTTTACCTTAATGAATTCAAAAACATTAGGATTTCAATTAATTAACGATGTACTCTTCCTACTTTGTTACAAATGTATCGCAGCCATTCACCTGTTATATGTCTGTAACAGAATAATTTGTAATCGTATATCTGTAAGAAATGAATAAAGGACACTATTTCGTTTTCTGAACTGAAGCGATCTATAAACGTTGCGGTAGCTTATCTCCATGTGATCTGATATTTCGATTTCATTAAATAATACAATATCACCTGAATTATAAAAGCACAAAAATCCGGTTTCTAAACAACTTTCATAATCTCTAAAGCGGACGAAAGTTACGGAAAAAGAGACGAACCAATTTGTTTTAATTACATAAACATGACACCGACCTGTGAGACGTGACGATTCACACACTTGCTTCAAGATCACCGGTTTACGATCTTTGAATAATTTTTGTACAACAAAAAAATGTCGAACGAGTTAATCAGATAAAAGTATAGGCAGACCTTTCGTATAATAGAAACGACGGCTTTTATTACCGCATTTACATGTTAACTTTTCCTTTTTTGTTCCGTGGACTGAACTATAATTTGGCTGGTTCTTTGGTGGCCATCTATATTTGGACACACGTGTAAGACATGTGATTAGAATCATAATTATGTCCATCTCGTGCATCTAAATGAAGAGTAAGAATGGCCACGAGATTTCCGTATTGGCCAACGTATACATTAATGGCGTAATAAAAGAGCATCGGTAATTAACATTCAACTGGGACGGTCTTCGAAGGCAAGGCACTGGCCTCCATTGTTGCCTACAATTACTCCCGCTGGCCTACTATACTATTCATCCATCAAGTTCGTATATTTATAGTGGAAAATAAATACGCGAAAATCAAATCTTATATCAGGTTATTGTTCTTTTGACAATTAATTAATCGAAATGAAATAAAAGACCTAAAAAGTATCCAATTTCACCTAAACCGTATTGAAAACTGTTATAAAAACGTTACTTTGAAGACAGGAAAATACTGAATCCATTAAAATACTCTGTATCTTATATATACTTAACGGAATATAATAAATTATAAAGAATTTGAGGCTAGCTATATATAATTGTATGTAAACTAATATTTATCATATTTGCTTCTCTATAAAACTACATTTGGAAGCAGATTAATAAATCACCCTTAATAATACCATAATAAACGAGCCGGTGCTGATACTTAATAACGAATTAAAAACAAACCAAAATCTTGGTTAAAATAATCAAAATAAAAGAACTAAACTTCGGCGTGAGAACACAGCTGCTTCTTAAGAATTTCTAGCGTCAGCTTGTTAATGGGCGCACGTGGGCGAAGATTGACCCTCGTATGTGCTACGAGAAACGCTTCCATGCGATTCGAGAAATATCCAAGCTGATTGGTCACTAAAGCCAATCAACTTATCAGCAAGTTTGAAAATTAAAGTGAGGTCGGTGAACAAACTATTCCACTTTCCAGACCGTGGATTAAGCCTTTTATATTAGAGCTCGCTTAGGTTTTGTTTTTTTAAATAATAAATTGTCTCGTTTATCGCCTTCGTTACGTTTTGATGACGAACTTCGTTACTTGCACTGCACGATCTTGGCGTTACTTTGTGCAAATTATAAAAACTTCTTCCGTTTAAAAACGGTCGTAAAAGTTGAGAATTAAAACATTTTAGGCTAGAAACTTCCATTCGTTTACATTTTTAATTTTAACATCGATCCACTAAAGTTTGAATATAAAAATACAAATTGTTTTCCTTAGTAAATTGTTTTCTATTTTGACTTATCGAGTGGAATTATTAGTGCGTGCAGCGCTGCATGTCTCAGGATTCTCCATTGTAAATCAGGACGACCTTCTCCAATCTTCATTATAGAGGAAGACCTCATTTCTGGACGAGAGGCAGCTGCATTCCCATAGAACTTGAATGACCATTTTAGTGTCAAGTTTATTTGCTCGTTCGATATTCGCTTTAGTCATTCGAGTCTCTGATTGATCGAACATTTGTAACTAGCCAATTACAAATGAGATCGAGTGTACGATGATCGATCAAACAAAAAGTACAAATAAATGGCAGGTTGATCTTAAAAGGGTTGATAATTTTGAATAGAGTTTAACCGCATAATAGCTAATGACTTTTAATATTACGGTTGGAGATTTAATTATTAGTTCATTTGAATTTTACAAAATTTGTTTATAACATTTTTGGGGGGTTTTGACGAAATGTACAAGAATATCATTAATTATTTAATAAATATTACAACTCTTTTAAAAAAACGGCGGATCGAAATTACTCGTTGCGACGAATAAGTAATTTTACGGCTATTATAAGATACCAATCTAAGATTTTATCAGCGTCGTTTACACTAAAGAAAACGAAATTTTACAAACTCTTGAATGGATTTTTCTTGGTAAAATATCAAAAGTTGTTATCCTTGGTAAGGTCGATTGTGTTTTAAAGACCACATTTTTCTGTAAACGAAGTCGAATAATTTGCAATATTGATCGATTCATAATTGGAACATTAACTTCATTCATATAATATACATTTTAATACAATTATTACATAGTAAATAGTATTACTTATCGGAGAGTGCTTAAAAGTATATCGTTTAAAGTAAATCTACTTTGATATTTAACGTCGGATATATCTTAGAGAAATAGTTTATTTAATAACACTATCCGTATCCATTGGCAACTTGGGTTTAATTATGATTGTGTCAACTGAATGATCCTTTTCCAGGGCAGGTGCCGATTCTCATATTTATCAATAGATCGTTGGAATACACAGCTATATGTAGTCCTATTAGCTATCCAGTTAGCCTAGTTCGTTTATCAAAAAAACCTACGTCCTGAAATCATTTAAAGTTTAACTCATCTCTATACAACTTAGGCAGGTGCTTTCCCACGAGAGCTCAGGTATATTATCCATAAATGAATAACTGGGAGGTTACGTGTTTATTTTTATTTGTGTAAATAGTTTCATTGTTAAAAAAACACGACGGTTTTTCTATCTTTTTAACTGGATTCATCCCACCTTTATTCGTGGTCGGATTCCATGACTATATTTACAACAATGTCCAATCATTGATAAAAAAATGAATTAATTTTTTTAGGCTAAAATTCGTGTATGTAACAAATGTTAATTTGAATTATCAATGTGAGAATTAAATGATTTTCATATGGGAAAAATAATTATGTAATGTATGTAAGAACTTCACTTTATATAAATATTTTATACGATGATACTTTAAGAAAGCTAAAACTAATTATAATAAATTTATTAAAATAGAAACGTTCATATAAAATTAAATATAAAGTATTAAATTTATTATAAATGTTTAATAAAATTAATGTAAATGATTAGTAATAAACTCTATACTATAATACTACTTGCCAAAGGTCATAAAAACTTAAATAATGTCTGAAGCTTAATCTAATCTAAATTAAAAAAGACAACTCACTGTATGTTACCCATTAACCATTTACCTTAATCAGTGTTTAACTATAAGATAGCTGGAGAAAAGGTCATTAGGCAGGCAGTATATTTCCTATGTTAATTATCAGCACATATAGAATACCATTGAGTTATTTAATTGCATAGCATGTGGTCTCAAAGTGGTAGCATCGAGGCGTGAACTTCTATTTAGTATTTAGTGTTTCAAAAATACGATCAAAAAGCATTAAGACTTGTAATTCAAATTTATATTTTATGATTTCTCTGGTTGTCCAAATATGGCAAACTATATATAGAATATAGATATAAAATATAGATATTTGACGCTGTAGAAATTTTTATTCTAGAATTAAACGTTGTAATTTATTTAGAAATTAACCAATTTATAACTTTCTTATTTTTTATAATTTAAATATATATTGAAAATGTTTTTGATAAAAATACATAAATAAATTCTTATATATATATATGTAAAGAGGGTCAGTATGAGTAAAATTTTATATCATTTTGTAAAAGTTATAGAACATTTTATCGAAATTAGTTATAGGTACAAAATTAAAACAAAATAAAACTTTATATAAAAACACAAAACTAAAGTAATGACCCAATCTTCGTCACTTTATATCAAAGGCTTCGGATTTAAGTAGAATCGCATTCTGACTCAAGCCAGTTTTATAAGCTTACTTCCAGTTGCCAGTTTTAACATATATACAGCAATTATGGAATGTATAACATTTTACGATCGGTTTTTAATATTTTATGGCAATCGAATCAGTGGAGAACATTTCAATGGGCACTTTAAATATTTACTACAGACGGAGTTGGAATCTTATGCTTTTTCCTATCCAGACTCTATCCAATATCTTTCTTCTTTAGGTCCTAACGACTCCGACCTCCTGCTGCATGGGTAAGCTATACCGCAATACGTAATAAGACATATTTCCCAGAAGTGAGTTTCATTAGAGCATATAAAACTTTAGTTTGACCACAAGTGACCCCACTGTAGGTCACGATTTCGAATAATATAAGGTTATAAAAAAGAATTCTATATATTTATAAGATTATGTCCTAGACCAGTTTCCAAAACCAGAGTTCGTGGGTCACAGTAGATGTATGTATTTACTGTTAAAAGAGCAACATTTCAACCCCAGATTTTTACTTATATTTAATATATAAAATTCTCAGTTGATGAGAAGATCGACCAATAACAATAGTTAAATTCGTCAAAATATTTCCTCTGGTAAGAATAATAATAATCAATGATATTAATTAATTAATAAAGTAAATTTTGTATTACGAAAATAAATTTTATTTATTGATATATTTAATCCATATTGTGGGGCACACTTTATAATGATTATATAATAAGTTTTGTTCAATAGGTTAAATGAATAAATTTTATTTGCAATAGTTGGATTAGTCATTAAGTTCATCTAAAATTTTAGGAAAAAAATTGGAGCAACTGCAGAATGCGCACAACGCATCTAACCAACTAGAGAATACGCACATCGCATCTAACCAACTGGAGAATACGCACATAGCATCTAACCAACTGGAGAATACGCACCTGATATGTAACCAAAATTTTAATAGATTATGTAACAACTGGAGAATGTGCACTTTGAAATTGGTCAACTGGAGAATGCGTATATTTGCTTCCCTTGATGTGCGTATTCTCCAGTTGATCAAAAAATAGAAAAACGTGGACTGCAGAATAAAAAGTTCGATTATAAAGCAAAAATATCGAATAAATAGAAGATTTGGAGCTGGAGTCCCACACTCAATAGCTTCTTTTATTCATTGTTTATAATATTTAATACATGCCCGATAAATACAGTTGATTTATTATACTTTTATGACTCTTAAATACTGGAAATTGGAAAAATATTTTCGCAAATTTAACTTTTTAATGAAAATGTAATTTTCTTATATCATTCATGTGGGTAATTATTTTTCACTTCATACCTGTAATATCTTCAAAAAATAATGATTAGATTTGTATGGACATGAACGGGTATATAAAGAGTAACTTGACATTGACTTCTGTAGCAGATTTCATTCTATTTTATTATTTATAATGTTCATTGAGGATTTGAATTAAGTCAGTGAATGTTGCTCACATCTAAGAGTTAATGCTATAAGATCATGCATGGGTGATTGGGCGCGTGCAACCGCTTGAGGGGCACGCACAGGACGTGTGTCAACCCACGTGCAACCGATTCGATTCTCAATCTGGTGCAGGAAGCACCGACTGCTGCAGTACATCCTCGCAGGAGTATCAGGTCTTCAGGCATCAATGACTTTAGTAACCGTTGCTGGATTCAAATCTCTCCCAAACTGTTGCACAAATGCGTTATCAACTTAGATTTAATACCTGCTATAACCGACTTTTAAACCTCTCATGCATGATATTCATGGTACTTGCGTGCCTAGTGCCTAGTATAGGTTATACATTATTAAACAAGTGAAATTATGAAAAAAATTAACATCTGTTTTTAATTTCTTCTACATATTATATATTTCATTAATATATTATTAACATTATGTCTAATTGTATAGTGTATATAATTTAATCAGTATCACTATATAAAAATGATATAAATTGAAAGTAATTTATTCCAATGTATTGTTTACATTTTCACCCGAGTTTCATTGACAACAAATTTTGAATGAAGACAAGAACAGATATTTTTATGAGGTCGCAACTCGTGGGAAAACATCTGCCTTGTGCTCATATTTAGCAGCCAATGAGGAAGTGGTTGTTTCATTGAAACTAGATTCCTCTTCAAATCCCGACAGATGGATCACTTGGCTCATAAATGATTTAAAATCTAGATATAAGTAGCCATGTTTAGCCTACATCCATGAATGAAAATGACAACTGATGCTTATTTCCACAATTAATTTAAGTTTTCATCTTTTTATTGATGAGCACAAAAGTTACTTTCATATTTGAACAAAAGTTGTAGAAATTTTATGAAAAGTTCCTAAAATAAGAATGTGATAAATACAGTCGTATGAAATTAGTTAATAATTAGTGGTGAATTTCCATCTCTGAAATGTTGACAAAAATGTATTTAGTAAGACTAAATAATTATATTAATTTCGGGTTCCTGGCTATACTTAAATCTAATTAATGGCGAATTGATGGCAATCTTTCACGTAATCCCAATTTGAATTAACTTGGGCCTACATAGTATTTTTTAATTAATTTGGCTATCGAACGAGAGAAGTATTTTCGCTTGCACTCTATCACCAATCTCATCGGAATAACATATGTGATCAAGAATGACATCAATTTCAGATGAGCACCATTAGGAATTGTTTCCACCGATTGATTCTCATTCAGAATTGATTATTTTTCTTTTAAAGCGATAATAATGCGTCTATTTTTTGTGGGTTTTCCAGAACATTGCTGCTGTAATATTTTGAAGTCTATATACAATTTATATCAGTGAGAAGTGCCTTGGAGAGGCTCGAACACACGACCTATGTAAATAATAAAATATGTAACAAAACTTCTCCGCGTAAAAGTACATTGTACTTATCAGTGCGCATGTTACAATTAACATATTTAAATCAGTTAATTTCTGTTGCT
>JAJNBT010028563.1:0-12001 GCA_028455955.1 Notopais sp. p TS-2021 | reverse complement strand
TGTAAATATATATATATATATATTTATATATATTAATTACGATGCCTCCAAACTGGTTCAATTTTAAGATTTTTTTGTTCAATATTAGTAAAAAGTTTTGTAATATCTTTAATAACTTGCTAATAATATAATAATCTAACCTAATTGTGTACTCTAATCTTAGATTAGTTATGAAATTGTGTAATAATAATATAGTAATCTAACCTTTCATGAGCAGAGGAGTAAATGGAATAATTGGAGGATGAAGCTTCGCAACATAAAGCCGATAAGAGCGATGATTCCTCGTTGGGTCAATGAGCATCTCAAATTCAATAAACATTTTTCTAGATCTGAAAGACCAAAATTCATAAAAATAATTTTTTATATCGAATCTCAATATATATTTAAAAATTATTTAAAAAAATAATTATAAATTCACACCTTGAGGAAAGTCTTTCCCACGTTTGAGTGAGTCGAGAGACGGCCACATTTCCCAGTCCCATCACAATAGCGAAGAAGGCGTTCAGATTCTGCATTTCTTTGCAACTGTTGATACAAATTTACAAACAATTGGAAATAATTCAATACACTTTTCAATAAATTAAACACTAACTCAACCTGTTTTCCATTTTCGATTTCGTGTTTTAACGTCAGTAATTTTGAATTGTACAAAACAACATCAATCAATATAGACGTATTTTTGTGTGTACTATAAAACCGCTCTGGATCGGAATAGCCAAGACTAAAATATTATCCACCAATAGAAAACCTTCAATTTCTAACGACAACCAATGAGAATTCAATCCTTCAATAAAGAGATTCTTATTCAGATCCAGATCGACTTTATGATGCTCATGAAAATACATCTAATATCTTAAATATATAGAAGAATGTGTCTAAATTCATGGCATATTTTCGTGAAATAAGTCAAACTGACCTATTTACAGAAAATTGAGTTAATGGAAAATTTAAGTTAAAATTGTCAAATTGATAATTAAATTCGGAAGTTGGTTATAAATTAATAATAAATCCGTCAATTAAATAAAAAAAAGTTCATTGCAAAGAAGATTAAACATTGTAAAGTCAATAAAGTTGATAAATTCATCGTAAAGTTGATAAACTCGTTGCAAAATCGATAAATTCATTCCAAAGTTCATAAAAGCGTTGCAAACTTGATAATATATTCGGTGAAACTTAATAAATTCGTTGCAAAGTAGATAAAAACGTTGCAAAGTTGATTCATTCGTTGCAAAGTTGATACATTCGTTGAAAAGTTGATAAAACGTTGCAAAGTCGATAAATTCATTGCAAAGTTGATTACTTCCTTGCAAAGTTAATGGAATTTGTTGTAAAGTCGATAAATTCGTTGAAAAGTCGATCAATTCATTGCTAAGTCGATAAAATTCGTTGTAAAGTCGATAAAACTTGTTGCAAAGTAGATAAAAATGTTGCAAAGTCGATAAAATTTGTTGCAAAGTAGATAAAGTCGATAAAATTTGTTGCAAAGTAGATAAAGTCGATAAAATCATAAAAATGATAACAAGTTGACAATAACAAAAACTAAAAATTTATGTTGAGATATATTTCATACTATATAAAATTAAACGACTTTGTCATTTTTGTTGAGCATCGAAATATTTTAATGGACAGTTTCAGAAATTATAAATAATAGTCTGAGAAATTAAGTAGAAGTTAAATAATAATTTAAATTTAAAATCATTCTTTTCATAAATTAGATAAATATTTAATTCGATAAAGACCAAAGAAATAAATACATTTATTTCATTTCAGGTGAAAGTAAAGTAAGACAACATATTTATTCAATGAACAAAATATATTATATTTAGATCTGGATTCAGCAATTAATTTGTATACAACTTCAATTAAAACTAAATAATATAGACCTAAAAGTTTATATAACAATTTATTTTCGTTTATTGATTTATGCTTAAATGAATAGAAATAATATCGTATGTAATTAATTTGTATTGCATTATATGTCTTCATTTTTCAAAAAATATTATTTTTTTTCCAAATACTTTTCTGTAATATATTATGTGCATTATTTGTAAATTACACTTTGGCAGATTTTCCGTGGGTATAGATCATGTTTTGGGACATTAAAAATATCACATTAATTCAATTCTTAAGAATCTTTTATGGAAAAATGACACTATACAATCGTTGTGAAAATATTTGTTCAGCGTTGAACGGACAATGCAAAAATACTTACCATGCAAAAAGGGTCTTAAAGGAGAGCAGAGAAAGGGAAAATAACATATATAGAAAGATCAAATGTTGAACATTTACTACACATATAGCTTATATAAATAATTACACATGATATAAATGAAATAGATTGTATGAAGATATATCCCCCAGGAATTTTAGGATGTTTAAAAGATATGACATAAGAAAAACTGGGGTCGTTTATCTTCATGTAATCAACTAAAAAATATGATTTATTACGTCACACAATCAGGTTATTCCAGTATAATTATATGTACAGGGTAGAATTTAAATTGACGTCATAAAGGCACAAGAACAATTGTATATTTTAACGAGAGTTCTTGTGACACTACCTGCTTATAATTACATTGGGTTTTTCAAATATGAATATAAAAGCCATAGCGTATTTTTAATGAGGTTACTACAACACATTATAACCAAAGAATAATTACCCGAGTATGTGAAGCTAATAAACAGTATACAATGATTACGAATAGATAAATATACTATTAGCGGTTATAGCATAATATGTACGCATAAACTATATATAAGAAACAGATAAGCTTTTAAATATAAATAATTATGTTAAAAAAATAAAATTAGATATTCGAATTAACATAGAAAATCAACCAGAGCCATATAAATAATGTCAAAATAAAGAAATTAAAATACATAGAAGTGCATGTGAATATACGTAAGAAAGCAAATTGAAAATGGCAATCGATACTCTTTATTGCATTAAGTTTTGGAATTCGAAAATGGCAATTTTACTTCAATCTTTCAATTTAAAGTTTGTGTTTGAGAAAGCCAATGATATGTAATACATAGAATTTTTTAGAATATTGTAGCATACTTTGATAAAATATAATGTTGATGAAATTTAGAATGATTTACTCTTTATATTCGGATATCATTTTTAAGTTAAATACTCTATGATGTTTTGCTATTTCCATAATACATGTAATACTGTTATTTTCTATGAACAACAAATTGATATCAACCTAGCTAAAGTTAGACTAAATTAACTAATTTCCCGTTGAAATTGTCTCTGAAAAAATGGAATAATACACTCATAAAGTGCGAGCGCCCAGATTATTTAACATACTGGCCTCCTTATAGATTCAACAACATATATTTTAATTTAATATTCGGTATATATCATTAACTATGTATAGTAATGTCCATTTCTTCGTAACTACTTTTTAAAAATCAAGATAATTTCACAGTAATTTTATATATCATTGGTACGGTATATCAATCTGAAGAGAACCTTCAACCTATTATGAAAATGTGACTTTGTTATCATGATCCACAATTCATTATCAAACGAATGAAGGTTTCTAAAGTATTGATTCTTGGACACTAAGGCGAAGGATATTTCTAGGATTTAACCTCAATTTAAAATAATCTCTTAAATTAATCGTGTTTGTGAAAAAATCTTCCTTCGGTTAAATTATATTTTATTCTTATCAATTTTGGAATTAAAGAATTTGACTCCATGCAGGGTCAGGATAGTTTGACCTTTGTCCTAATACTAACCTAACCTAACCAAGGAAATACACTTTAAATTAATTGTTTTATTTTTTAAAGAAAGTTACTCGAAATGCGAAAATATAGCTCAGTGTTCTTCTGAAGGCCCATATCAGAGCACTCAGGTCAATATAAAATGAAAACTGATAACATTAAGATGTAAGAAAGAACACATATACATATCTGTAAAGACATATATTACAAATATGAAATATGTTCTGGTGAAAAAACATGTAATATTATACAATAATATGGTTGTTGCACAAAATATCAGAGAAATTTGAGAAGTAAGCGAATCTTAGAATAAATATGTAAGTGCATAATTTCTACACATTTACATTGAATAATAATAAGAAATTGAATTTGCTACAAGACCCTCAAGTAAGGACGAATGAAATTGTTAACTTACTAGTCAGCCAATTTGATAAATTTTCTGAGAAGTTGCGTTCTCTTGGACAAAGTGTTAGCATAACAAACTTCGGTGGCGACCCAAAATTGGATTTCATTGAAACGCCTTTTGAATACATCCAGATTGCACATGACCTCGCCAAAATGACCTCTACCGTACACTTGATAGATGAACTCGTACTGGTAACAAAACATATTTGCAAATATTTTAAATAATTATTTAAATTAAATTATTTAATACAACTCTATTTTCAAAATTTTCCCTTAATTATGCGAAAGAGCGATCACAATTTGAAGAAAAGATTAAGGCCGGTATGTTAAATGAAGTTGACTTACACTCCCATGAGTGCGTTAACTTCTTTTAACATACCGGCCTAAGTTTCTTTATAATCACTAAAATAATCTTCAATATTCGATATATAACTATGATCCAAACTAAAATGAGAACTACTTTAAGTTATTAAGAATCCAACCTCGTGTATAGTTATGAAGAGATCCCAATCGTAGGATGTGATGTGATACGCGAGCTCTTTTGTGCTATACATTTCTAACTGAGTCAGTGTTCCTTCTTTGGGTCCTTCTTGATCAGGCAAAGGAGTCTAAAATACCAAAAATTGGTAAAATTATAACAATCTATATTTTTAAACTGGATTTATATTGAAATTTCATTGGTTACTGAATAGTGAATTTAGGCTTATTTGTATTGCCTATATATTAGGTAAGAATAAGCAGAGAAATATACTGCATACCATGGACCAATACTTACGAGAGCATCCAAGTGATCCTTATGAGCTACAAAGAGACGTCCATTGATTGTAATTCCCGTTGGAATACAAACTTCTCGATCGTTTATAACGGAAGTTTCACCTTCAAAAATAAAAAACGTTAAAAAATCGGACATTTTTAAAAATAAATCTCTAAGGATTAGGACTTAGCGCTTTCACCCCGGCGTACCTTATATGGTACATCAAAATATACAGAATCGCACTTGTATAGAAAAAAATATCTGGGGTGAAAGGGTTAAATCTACAAGAGAAGCAGGTCCAAAATTGTAAAATTTGATTTTTGATCATTCCAGAATTTGAAATAAAAATCATTGTGACAACGGAAAAATATCTATTTTCAGTTAAAATATATAATGAAATTAAATGTAGACGTTCATTGTCATATCACATGTAATTAATGTATCATATTAGGGTTAAGCACACCCAGGATCCCGTATGTAAAATGAACAACTTAATTCCCAGTATCCTATTACAATACGTAAAATCTAAAATTCAAGATTTTCATTATTTATGCATATTTTTTTACTTAAACGTAAAGTTTTATTGGAATAATTTGAATTGATCCTTTATAATATTTATTATTACTTAATATACACGAAGTTTATGTTTAATAAGGATAGTTTTCGGCTCAATAATTAATTTATCCAAATATTTCAATGTATTATAAAAATCAATTCCCGGGAAAATAGCTCTATTTCCAATCCCATTCAGAAAATTTCAGGGTTTAAAGTCATAAAAATATTAACGATCGCTAAGGAAACTATTCATTAATTATTTCTTCTTTTATTTACATAATATATATATATATATTAGCTTTATTAACTGAATATAAAATATTAAACTATTGTAAACAACTAAATATTCTTGTTTAATTTTGGTTCTGAACATTTATTAACAAATAAGTGCCAATCACGGATCAAAGAAGAGATTCTTATAAATTCATCTCAATCTTATCAATGTAAAATGATTCTATTGTATACGAAATGTTTTATTTAGTGTGTTGAAGTGTTGTCAGATTGTTCAATGCTTCAATAAAGATGTGAATTACATCAATGACCTGTCCTTCTTTGCTTACGACGCTTTATTATTTTTATTGTTAGAAGTACAAACATGTCTCTGTATAAAATAATATAAATACGTCAAATTAAGTACAATTCATGTTTCTAATAATTTATATTGATTGCATTCAGGCTTTAATTGTTGTTCATGTTTTTAAATAATAATTTTCTCATTCTAAAAATTATTGCTTCATTTATAACAGGTGAACCACTGCATTGCCATCCCTATATTACTTCTAAGGTTAAACCAACTACTGCCTCCTGATAAATTTAACAATATTTAACTCACCATTGGACTTCAATTCAACGAGGACTAAATTGTCCAAATTAATTCCCAGTTTATCAGCGGCAGACCTCTTGACGGTCTCCGCATTGGCACTCAGCGGGAAGCGGAGGGTACAGTAAGTATGATCGGCACAATACACTCGAAAAATAACTGAAAAGAGCATAAATTTATCGTTTTACTTTAGGTACACAAGAATACCTTGAGTAAATTGAAGTATTTCAAAAAGATGTTTCGAATAAAATAGATAAAATTTAGGTAAAATTGGGTGACGTACTATCATCGTGGGCGTGAATCTTGATGTGTAATTCTTCAGTGTCCTCTAGGGAGGACGATGCAAATAATGAAATGGGTTTTCCGCTGGTCGGAAGCTTCCATTTGCTCACTCCTGCAGCAGCTACTTCTTGATCATACCTGTGGATTTAATCATAAATATATTATTTGGGATTAACTACGAGATAAAAAATCATTTTTCGAATGAAATTCTGAAACAAATAAGAAAATAATTTTTTAAACTCAAATAATCATCGATATATTTCTGATCTGATTTACCTGATACAAAATTAAAATACAGGGACTAGGAAGATATTCTTCTCAATATTTTTTCCAAGTTAGGTTAGGTTCGATTAGTCGTGGTTAGGTTAGATTACAACATTGATCAAGCAATATACCTAACTAACTTAACCTTACCTATAGAGTTCGATATATTTATATCGATATGAAATAACACATATTTGCATTGCATGTACAAAATTGTAGATTAGACGTATTTTCTGAAGACTATATAACATGTAACAGATTCTGAATCAGAATTATAACGTAGTCAAACATTGTAATTTTTGTTGTCCCGAGCGACATTAAAACTGACCAGGTTTTCGCAAATACCTTTCAAGAGACTCGTAAGCACTCATCATCAGAGAAGATTCTTCGCGTAGAGCTGATCCATATAGTTTGTTATCTTCTTCTACTTCATTTCTAAGGTCCTAAAAATTTAGTTCAATTTAGTTTTTGCGTTGTCCATTTGATAATAAATATAATGTTTGGGATTTAAATGTGCCTTACTAAATCGTGGAATTGAACGAGAAATATCAATCAATTATAATCTGTTATATACTTATAATATTTTATTTTACCTGTAAAAATTTCGACGCATCTTTATTAGCGAAGATTGGATCACTGATTGTCATGACCCACCTGTACGTGAAGTGCACAACTCGCTTCTTACAAGAGATGATGAATGCTTCATCCTGATTGACTGAATTTCCACTAAGTCGATAAGTGAGAATTGGTTAAGGAAATGTATTCATATCAACATTATTTTTCTATATAGATTCGAAATTGAAGTCAATCGATTATTCTTACCAAAATTAAATTAAATTAGCGGTCATAATAATAAAATTGTTGAAATCTAAATATAATTAAGTCATTTATAGGATTTTATTACCGTATATATCAATGAAGCGATAAAGATAACAATAAACGTCATTAAACTAATTCTATTTTGCTCTCGAAGATGCAGTAGTATTTTTTTTAGTGATGATAAGAAATTATTACTTTCTTTGAAAAATATGAAAACAATATATTATATATATCTAAAGTTAGGTTAGGTTAGTCTAGGTCTTCTTTCTATGTACATGTTCATTATTTCGTCATATTAGTTATATATTACTTTATTACAAGTATATATATTTTAGAACCCGAAACTCTAATTAAGATTAAAAGCAAAAGTTAAAAAGGATATTGATGGAACAAGTTTTCTGTGAGCTGTGAGTAAGGCATGAAGATGACGTGTGTTAATAAAAAATCATCCAGGAAGAAGTCTGATGAAGAAAGATCGCATCGTCGAAGTTGCAAATGAGAGTCTTCTGTGGGTACCCCCATTGAAGCACCCATAGCCATGCCCATACCCACTGCCACGCCCACACCCATAGAAAGAGTATTAGTACCAGCAATTTTGCGACCGTCAAGTCTAGTTTCTAAAAGATGTTCCAGCATCTTTTGTGGGTTGCCTGACATCACCGTATACCTAATTAGAAATAATCATCAATATTCCTAAACGAGCAAAAAGTATTAATTTCTTTGTTAAAATGACATATTAAAAAACAAACATTATTTATAGTCAATGTAGACATACTTAAATTGTGAGTGAGCATTCTGAGAAGACACTTTTTCGAGGACTAGAACATCTTTTCCATGTTCTTTTAAACGAACTGTGTTGGCTTCGACATCCCTAAGGATGCGATTGAAGTCACATTTGTCAACTCGAAGAAACTGACAGTTATCTTCCTTCAGAACGATGGTTGCGGCCCTGGTGATGAAGGATATTATTGTACAACATTTTCTATCTATTTATTTCAAATACGGTATTAAAAAGTAATTGATAATTTATACCTGGGAGCTTCATTGACTAGAGCCAATTCACCGAAATCGTCTCCCTCCTGCAGAGTTGTGACGACCCCTTTACCTCGAATAACCACATCAACTGAACCTCTGATAATAATGAACCATGACTTGCCTTCTTTACCTTGCTCAAATACTGTTGAAAAATTATAAATTATTTCAGCTAAATGATCAAATATTTGAAATTAAAGAACTAAACATAACATATCGCATAGGAGTATAACATTTATCTACTCTAGTCAAGAGATGGATATCACCTTATGGGACACTTTGTCCCGATAAAGAATTTGTTGTTTAGATATACGAATTAATATAAACATACACACAGCTCCTTCTCTCATGTGTGATTCAAATTTGATGACGGCTGCAAGTTCTCTTTTTACAGAGTTTGTGAGGTGAGTTAATGCTTTCAGATGTAAAAGTTCTTCATAAATGAGTTCTTGATCTTCCAGAGTTCTTTCGTGACTTCTATGGAATAGAGATTAAATACTTTGTTAATTTCTAAACTGGTAATAAGAACTTCATATAAGCTATCATCAAAATTCACATTAATTTCCTAACAATTTGACTTCTATAATTATACTCTCTATATACATTACCACGTAAAAAATATGCGGCGAGTTATAAAAAAAAACGTACGGTTTTCTAAGTATAAGCCTGATTGTTGCATCGGGAGCTTTTTGTGTAAGGAAGGCAATAATAGAAGGAAGGCGCTCTTCTGCATCTCGCCTCTCTTGAGATCCTGGAGAAGCTAAAGTGTCTCCTACTTGGGCTGCATTGTCCTCGAGAAAACGGTAGAACAAATGTTTGTCTCTGAATGGTTGGGCGCACGAAACTGATAAATATAATCGTATTCAAAGAACAATAATTAAACCACTCGTATGAACCTACAGTATATAATTAAAACCAAGAATGATAGATATAAATTCACATTCTTGATCACAGCCTATAATATAAATAATAAAATAATAGGTAAAGCTGAACATTTTTAATGGCCTAATCTAAAAAGTAATTGTATTTACCTAAATGTAAAACTTAGTTGTTGAAAGACAGTGTGTATAAATATATTGTACATGATCGTATTCCGTGGATTTACAGTCAACAGTTCACCAAAACAGTTTATGGACAATATTTTCACATAACTGTTATCACCGACATAACTGTACAGATAGTTAAAGTATTATATCAAAAACTGCTTCTATGATAAGATATTTTATGGAGTAATGAATATTGTATACGTAATAATTAGGTTAGGTTAGATTATTTTATGTATCTTCGACAAATGTCTGTCAGTGATAAGTAAGTTGACATCATTAATATATGCATATAGATGCAGTTGGTGAATTGTTATCAGTGAATAATTGTCGGTGAATAAACCTAGATTGGTACAGGCATATTAAGCATATTTGGCATTTTTTTTGCCGGTTTTCCAGAACATGTCTGCGGTCATTTTTTAAGTCGATTTTGATTTATATCATAACCGGGGGTGTGCTCCCTAACCGAGTAGCTTTATTTGAAAGTCTAGGAGATAGGCCTTCAACGAGGCAGAACTCGCGTCCCGTCGGTAGAGAGGTTATGTTATAATAATTTCTTGTTATATAATTCTTGATTATTTTGTAAAGAAATTCATTAAGACTTAATTATTTCAGGAATAACATTGCAAAGACATTATTAATAGAAAATTATAACCAACAAACGATAAAGTTATCGTATTTTTAATTATAGTCTGTTATAGTACATCGAAATTGAAATGATTAGAAGTTACATTTCATTGTTAACAAATTTCAAACAAGAACTGTATAAAGGGTAGTAAATTTTTTTTTTTTTTCTCATAAAATACAATAAAAATATTTTCAAAATCATCTGAATTTTATACAATAAAAAATAGCTTTCAGTTAATTTATTGCATAATAAGATTGATCTTGGTAATTTATACAAAAATATAATTGAAATTGAAAAACGTTGTTTACCATGTTGAAGTGCTCCTTCCTCAAGCAAAACTTGCCACATAGATGCTGCCTGAGCCCTAGAATGGATCGAAGAAGATAGACCAACGAGCCATTCTGTTAATTCAACACCGATGGCACATTTCGATATTGTTGTGTTTCCAACTCTTCTGTCTTGCAACATATTTGGGGATTTATGCAAAATGACTGTGCGCAGAACCCACGCCGCTTCACAAACCCTAACGCTTGGTGTCTGAAAATATTTTAAATTAAAATCTGTACTAAATTTAGAGACAAAAATTAATAAAAACTAAAATCACCTCGAGTATTGGTAGTGCTGCATTACTAGGAGAAGTGATTTCTTGAGTTCGATTAATTTGTAAACTTTCTCTGATTGTCATCGTCTTTTTTTCGTTAGTCACTCCAAGAAGACTATCTTCATCGTCTTCCCCAGGGTTATTGTATGCAAATTCAGGATTTGAAGCTTTGATTACTGGAATTTTCTTTTGAATTGCTTCAGGGGAGGTATCAAAACTTGAGGCCCTTAAGAGACTTGGTCTTCTTTTGGGAGTTGAATTAGAACACTCAGGTTTAGTCTTTTGACCTCCAGTAGGAGACGCGGTAGCTAATTTTCTTTGAGTCCATGAAGAGCTTCTAGTAAATTGAAATGCTTTTTTAAGAGCACTTGGGGAGAGACCTGACCTAGTTAAAGATTTTCTAGGATTTTCCGAGAATCTTTTAGAACTTATAGGAAGTTTTATACTTTGTTTTCGGTTCTCTCGATTTATTTTCGTGCACTCCATTGTAGTGTTTATTGCTTCCTTAGACTGATTCTTAACTTTATCCTGTTCTTTATGATTCATGGATTGAAATGTGTCGGGTAAGGTGCTTCTTCTCTCTCCAGTAGTAGTGCTAAGTGGTCTTTGTTTAGGAGACATAGGAACAGGAGAACCATTTTCTATTCTGGAATCATCCGGAGAATCCGAAGCTGACGTCCTATTACGGGGAGGAGGACTTGTAGTTGGAGACTCTTCTTCAAGAGTACAATCTGTAACTTTTAAGGGCAAGATTTCTTTTATTGTTGGAGAGACATTCTGTCCATTTGGAGATTCATGCCGGTTTGGAGAATTATCATGCCTGATTGGAGATCCATTTGATCGGTTTGAAGATTTAGCAAGCCAGTTTGGAGATCCATCACCACAGTTTGCAGCTTCATCATGCCGGGTTGGAGATCCATCATGTTGGTATGGAGATCCAACATGTCGGTTTGGAGATTCAACATGCCGGTTTGAAGATCCAATATGTCGGTTTGGAGATTCAACATGTCGGTTTGGAGACTCAACATGTCGGTTTGGAGATTCAACATGTCGGTTTGGAGATTCA
>JAJNBT010028380.1:0-13044 GCA_028455955.1 Notopais sp. p TS-2021 | reverse complement strand
ATCCTTAAAACCGAACAAGTTATGTTCCTACCTTCATCTGCTGTGAGTCTTGCACTTCTCCTTTCTACTGTAAGGATGGCTTGAGACGAAACTTTAATCTCTCGCATCGTGTCTTCGGAGTCAGGATTGATGGCTTGTCGTCTTTTCCTTCGCTTTCCGTACGCGTCGTAACCACCACAGTTGACTGGTTGGCATCGACCGAAACAGACCCTGACGTTACACTGGAATCTTATCGAATTGGACGATGGGAATTTAAAGGCACTGAATTGTGCCACCAAAGATTTTTCATCATCTAACTTCCATTCTTGGAAGATAATTGGATCTGTAGCGCAGCCATGTTCGTCAGTCACTATGTACTCATTCTCGCCATCTTCATCAGATGTTAGAGCGACACAACTTCTTGCATATCCTCCGTAAATATCTAGAAATATAGGGGTGAAATTTGTAAAAAATATAATTCTAAAGTATTGTTAGTTTTTCAAATTGTTTGTTATATCAGAAATTGTGTGAAACGTAGATTTCCCATAATAAACATATTTTAAAACCATGTTTACCTGATGGGTCCACTTTAACTTTCAGTGTTAAGAGATCTCCAATTTCTGCTTGATTGATGCTATTTCCATTTTGACCTGTGATTTCCATCAAACACACTGGCGGAGGACCTGTGTTGGCGATGGTGCCGGCAGTTGTCAACATGGAGACATTGAAACCGAGCGAGATTGTTTTTTCTCCAGTACTGTACGTACACTTTACGTGATAAGCCTGAGCTTCGTAAGTCACAAGTTTGGGATGTTTTTGTATCACGAGAATAAATCTCGCTAGGCCCTATAAAAGAGAGAATAAATTAAGATATGATGCAATACAATACTTTCATAGTAAATTATTATATAAATATGTACTTACATTTTCGTGAACGAGGCCGCAAGTGTTAAATTTAACTTTGAAATCAACAACGTTTCCATCTATGCCTTGTCGTAAGCCTCGCTGACACTCGACATTTTTAGAGTATCCTTTGACATACATGGCTCCATTAAATACAGGGCTTCCTATATTGATGTCCACTTGAACTCCATCCGCTAAACAGTTTACAACAATATCCGGTCTTGGGAAGTCTGTTCTTGCTACATACGTTATACAACCATTTTCTTTATATGGGTCTCCCTCATATCCTGCGAGACAAATGCACACGGCTGTGTGGTTAGTGTTAATACATGTAGCATGTTTGTCACATGGGTTGAAGCCACAAGGTTTCACACATTTGTTGTTACGACACATTCGATTTATTGGACACTCTGGATTCGCGGTACATATTGGAGGTAGTGTAGGAAGTTCAATAACTGCAAAGTATAATTGATATAAGGATTTAAAATAATAGGGATCAATATCTCTTAGACACTGATGCACGAGGATGCAGAACTTACAGACGCATTCGTCGTTTGAATTTCGTGAATACGGAAGTGGGCAATCACAATTTCCGTCTTTGTCTAGTACGTAACCCTTAATAGGATCGCAGATACATCTATCGTCATCTGAGATGATGAAGCCCTTCTCCATTGGACAGAGAAGACAGTGTCCGAATTCATCGACGTAGTAACCCTTTCTTGCGGGACAAAGACAGTTTCCATCTTCAATTATGAAACCTTTCTCAAGCGGACATACTGGTACTGCAGAAAGAAAAGTACTCTCAATACTGATTGCCAATAATTTTAATTTCAATTATTCTTGCAACAATCAATATATATTTTAAATAACAATAAAGCTTCAAATCTAATTCAATTTCTTTATCTCAAATATTTGAATTAACATATCATATGAATAAGTTAACATGCCAAAAATATACAAGTTAAAGATCATAAAAACAAAATAATATATTTTCATACAATTAGAAATAAACTGCAAAAAAAAAATCATAACATAGTAAAACAAAGATTAATATCAAATGAGCCATTATTAATTAATGAATTAGCCATGCAAAGCGTATATTATTTACCTGAAAAGAAAAAAGAAAAGCATTAAATATATAAATAAGCAATGATGAACACCGGTACCTGTATTGTTTTAACTATATTCCCAATAAAATTGTATAATTTCATGTACACTTTTCTATTCTATTTATTGATTAAAATATCGTTAATTTGCAATATATATAAATACAATGATTGTTCAAAAAAGCGATTTACAGCATGCGAACTTGTAACAAATATCTATTTTTATGACGATAAGTGACCCAAAGATATTATAGAATGACATAACTTCAGTTAATATGGCACCTTAAACTTATCTCCTTGTAATCTCAATTATCTAATAATGTCACATCATTATTCTGAGCATTCTATAATTGCTACATGCGTTATTAAAAAGCTTCCATATTATTATTAAAAGCTACTTTAAAAAATCTAACCTGGACGACAGATGATGGCTGCATCTCCTTGATAGCCAGGGAGGCATTCACATACTGCTATTCTGACTGGAAGACTGTTAATCATTCTACATTCTGCATTTATGCCGCAAGGCTCAGTGTCACAAATATTTATGCATTTGCCATTCACGCACGCCAGTTTTGGAGGACATTGTGCATCAACTGTGCATCCAATAGGAACTGAAAAAAAATGATTGTAATTAATTAATGACAAACACAAATTTATATCATTCTGAACCTAAATAAGTCAGTGCTACTCACTTCTTGGTATGCAACTTTTGTCAAGAGTTTCATTAAAACCTAGTGGGCAAGGACATGTGGGTACGTGATTTTCTACTCTGCAAGAAGCTGGATCATGACAAGGGTTTAGTTCACATGGGTCCTCACATTTTTCATTTATGCATCCAAGTTTATCTGGACAATTATCGTCTGCTCGACAGCCAATAGCAATGCACTGTGTATTAGGATTTCCCCTCAAACCTGGTGGACAGTAACACTTAGGCTGATGTTCAATTCCTTGACAAATAGATGACCTTCCGCAAGGTGCGTTATCGATACCACACACTGGTGAGCATTTGCCATTCATACAAGCGTGAGTCTGTTCACAATCATTATTGCCGCGACAAGACATTTCCAAGCATACCACTTCTGCATCCCCTTCAAATCCAGGCTTGCATGTACATACGGGATGGTGATCAACCATAGCACAGTCTGCAGCTATTCCACACTGACATGGGTCTTTGCAGAAACTATTTATGCAAGCTTCTTCTGAGGAACAATTTTCGTGAGCTGTACAAATGGGTTTTATTGGAGGTAAAAGTGCACAAATACCATTTTCTTTAATAACTTCACCATCTGAGCAAACACAAAGCATAGTCCTTAATGGTACAGTATCAATTACTTTACATATTGCTGTTTCGTGACATGGATCGATTACTGTGCAAGGGGGGACACATTTATTATCCAAACATGCATGCTGACTTAAGCAATCATCATCCATATAACATTGTTGAGGTGGAAGTGGATCACATTGTACTGTTGGATCTCCAAATGTTCCAACAGGACATCTGCACATTCCTTTATGATTTAGTGGAAGACATTCAGCATCTGCAGAGCATGGATCCTTAGTACATGGATCGATACATTTATTATTAATGCAAGCTCTTCCTTCATGACAATTGGTATCAGATCGACATCCAATAATATTGCATCCAGCATATCCATCTCCAATTAAGCCAGCTGGACATCTACAGTGTGCTTTATGTGCAGTTACAAAACATTCGGCATTGAAAGCACATGGATCATTTACTAAGCAAATATTAACACAGACACTTGCAATACAAGCTTTATCATCTGCACATTCATTATTATTCTTACATCCAACTGAGAAACATCCGATGTTAGGATTGCCTTCAAATCCTACTTGACAAGTACACACACTCCTATGACCGATAATATCACAATCTGCGTTCGGTCCACAGTTACAGGGATCCTTGCACACTTCATTGATACACGCTTGTTTAGTCGTACATTCTGAATCAGAAATACATTGAGGTACAATTGGAATTTCTACTCGATCACAAATATCATTTTCTCCCATAACGTAGCCTTCAATGCAAATGCATTTCATTGTTCTAAATGGCAATGTATCTACTACTTTACAACGAGCTGATTTGTCACATGGTTTTATTGTTAAACAGGGATTGACACATCTGCTGTTTATGCAGGCATGTTGACTTTGGCAATCACGATCAAAACTACATTCTGGGACAACGAAAACATCAATAGATTTTGGTTGACACATTACTCGAGGATTACCAAATTGCATATCTGGTGGACATTTACATCCAGAAGTGTGTTGGAATACAAAACATTGTGCATTTGGTGCGCACATGTTGTCATACAGACAAGGATCAATGCATTTTCTATTTACACACGCCTTATCAGTGGGACATTCTTCATTGTGTTGACAACCAACCAGTTGACAGAGCAAATATGGGTCTCCTGTCATTCCTGATGGACAGCGGCATTTAGCTTTATGCAGTTCAGCATAGCACTCAGCATTAATAGCACATGGATCTTCAACGTAACATGGATTGATACATACACGATTATAACATATGTTGTCTGTAGGGCATTCTGCATTTTCAGTACAACCAGCTGAAAATATACCAATATCATTTATGTGTATAATGATTTGAAATATGAAATGTTGAACTGATTTGTTTTTGTTTAAAATTACAGTATGCACGTTGTTGCTAATGTATAACTTACCAGTACATAATTCAATAAAATATATTACTTGTGTCACTTACCGTCATAGCATCCTGTAACAGGGTCGCCTTGATAACCTGGCAAACATGTGCAAATGGGACGATGATCAATAATCCTGCATTCAGCATTTGGACCACAATCGCAGGGAATGACACACTTGGTGTTGATGCATGCTCTACCTCCTGGACAATCACCATCAGCTCTGCATCCAATGGGAATATGCAGATCAACTGAAACAAACCAATAAACATTAGCTTTATGAAACATTAAATTATTGTTTGGTGGTAAGTTAAATAACCATTTAGAGATGTTGTATTAGTCTATTAATTAATAAATGATAATGAACTTTCTTACTTTCTGTGCACTGTCCTTCAATTGTTGTTATTGTTAGTTCAGGACAGTAACAGTTGATCATTTTCAATGGATTAGTTAGTGCAACCTCACATAACATTGTATTTTTGCATGGATTGAGTTCATTGCAGGGATCTTTGCATTGGTTATCCATGCACACCAATTTCTCAGGACATTCATAATCACTTAAGCAAGAATTATCTGGTAGAGGTGAACAATATCTTATTGGATCTCCAGTGTAACCAGGATCACATGTACATTTTAGATGGTGTCCAACTATAGTGCATTGAGAATTTACTGGACAAATGTTGTTAATTGTGCAAGAATTCTGACATTTTCCATTCAAGCACTGTGTGTCTGAAGGACAGTCACTTTTCTGAGTACAACCAATTACAATGCAATTTGATTTAGGATCTCCAACTCTTCCAGGATTGCAATCACAAACTGCTCTGTGATTTACAGCAGTACATTCAGCTTGTAATGAACATTCATTTTCTATGAGACAAGGATTGATGCAGTGTCCATTGTAGCACATCTTGTCTGATGAACAATCATTGTTTCCAACACACTCAGCTATAAACATATTAGTAATAAGTTGGTTAATAAGAATAGAATAATTTTGTTATGTTTCTAACAAGTAAAAATATTGGTTTGAATCATAATAAGTATATTATATATTAGTCTCACATTTAACACAAACTGAAATAGAATTTCTTTTATATCCTGGAGAACAATTGCAGATTGCTCTATGCTGTACAATTTTGCATAATGCATCTGGTCCACAATTGCATGAGTCTTTGCATTGATTATTTATGCAACCCTGGATCTCTGGACAGTCATTATCAATATCACACGCTTCTTTGTTAACTGAAAATGTTAGTAAATTGTTATTTCTTGATATCGATGAATATATAAAATCAATAATATATTTATTAATACTGTAGGTTATTAACTTCGCTTCTTACTCGGTCTACATCTTGTGTAGGCATCTCCTCTATATCCATGTTTGCATGTGCACATTATAGTTTTGAAGGGCATGCTTTCTCTAACCCAACATTCACTGTTTGTACCACAAGGACTGTTAACACACGGGTTAGAACATGATCCTGTGTTACATGTGAGACCAGCATCACAATCTTTATCAGACACACATATATCTTGTTTTCTTATAGTTATTAGTTTGCAGGCAGTGGAAGGTGAACCAGAGAAGCCTGGTTGACAAACACAAATACCAATATCATTTTGAGAAGTACATTCAGCATTAGGACCACATTCTAGTCCATTGCATGGATCAGTACATATTCCCCGTCTGCATGTTAAACCTTTAGGACAACTAGTTGAACTTGACTCGCAAGAAGGTGCAAAGCATTCTGTGAATGGATCTCCTGTAGTCCCTGGCCGACACTTGCACTGAACCTCATTCTTAACTACTGAGCATTCAGACAATTTTGCACATGGTGACTCGTACTGACATGGATCAATACACAATTCATCAGTGCAAACCATGTTAGTCAAACAGTCAGAGTTAGTGGTACAGGATGCTGATAAGATATAAGTAATGTTAATATAATTATAATCTGCTGTATAAATCAAAATTAACTCCACAATAAATAAAACATATTAGCTTACATATAAAACAGTTCTTGAATGGATCACCTATGTATCCAGATGGACAGTAACATACAGGTTTATGTCCAATGACATTACATTCAGCATCTTTTCCGCAAGCACACGGATTATGACAAAGACCGTGGAAACAGGTTAAAGATGGAGAACAATCTAGGTCTTGTTTGCAAGTTGTGTTATGTAAGAAAGCTGGAGAAGTGGGTATGTTAATATTTTTGTAAATACACTGGTTAATAGTTTTTTAGTTTTAGACATATTACGTATTTTGGAGATGTTTCATTTCATGCACTTAAATATATATATTATTGACATCTTAATAAAACATTTGTAAATCATAAAAATATTATATATTATCTATAAATTCCATATAGGAGAATATTATTTAGTTTAAATAATGAAAATTTGTATTTTTATAATGTGAATAATTGTATATATATATATATAAATTTTTAATTGTTGTGTTATTAGAAATGAATTAAATATAAAATTCTTACTTGGTTCACATTCAATTTCAGGATTTCCTGTATAACCTTCTGGACATCTGCATACAGGGCGATGCTCACTTACAGAGCAGAAGGCATATTTCGCACATGGTTCACCAATGAGACACGGATTAATGCAACGCTGATTAATGCATGACTTTTCATTGGAACAATGATTATCGATGGTACACTCAGGATGTGGTTTTTGTATTATTGGTTCTGTAATAAGACATATCATATAAAAAAATGCAAGAAATAGTGTTACACAGTAAAATACAAATATTTTGAGTTTTTAAGAAAGTACTTACGTCTACTGCATTCGATTTTAGGATTTCCATAGAATGTAGGAGCGCATGTACATTGTGGAAGATGGTTATATCCTGTACAAATAGCATTTAATCCACATGGACCGACCCTACACACAGACTGACAGGTCCTTTCCTTGCACCACTCAAAATCACTACAGTCACTATCAACGATGCATTCAGGTACTTCAGCAACTAATAGAGATAAATTTAAATAAATTTATATTTAGTTTATATCACCCAAAAAAATTTGTCTTCACAATAGTAATAAGACCATAATGAAAATAGACATACCCAAAGTAATACAAACGCCATCAGCAAACAGAATTTGATCCTTGGGACATTCACACACCATTGTTCTTAGAGGTTCACTTGACACAACCCTACAGTTTTGACTTGGAATGCATGGTGATGCAAGTGCACAGGGATCTATACACAGTTCATTGATACAAGCTTCAGTTGCGGGACATTCGGGATCTTGTCGACATTCGGGTATCGGTTCTTTTGGCATCGGTTCTATTTCTGATAAATGAAAACTATTGTAGTAATTTGCAAAATAGTTTGGCATGTGTTGTTACAAGAACTGTAAATTAAGCATTTAATTACCTTTTAAACATTGAATTAAAGGATTTCCAACATAGCCTCCGATGCATTCGCATGTTCCTATGTGATTAGCGGCAGCACATACTGCTTCATCTGCACATTTTCTTCTTGAGCAAACGTCAATACATCGAGAATTTGGTACATAACATTCTTGGTGGTCTGAACAGTCGTCATTGGAAAAGCAACCTACACTCACGCACGCAACTGCAGGGTTTCCTTGTGTTCCAGGTGGACAAAAACATTGAGCTGCATGAAGGATTCCTCTACATTCAGCAGTGACAGCACATGGAGATCCTCGGTATATGCATGGATTAACACATTTTCGATCCTCGCATGCTCTATCATTGGGGCAGTCTTCATTCACGAAACATTCAGCTGTGAGATTAGAAATGTTATAAACATATTCTTACCTTTCATTCATGTTAGTAAGGGAGCCGTTGCGTTGGTTAAGAAACTTGTATTGTCTGACAACGAATCTAGTCTATCCACTGCTGCATTCCTAAGTAATGGGTTCATTAATCTTCAAAATAAAATAACATCAATATGCTTACCTCTGAAACACTGTGATGTTGGGTCTCCAAACCATCCGTCTGGACAATAGCAGAAAGGTCGGTGGTTTTGTGGTCTACACACAGCATTTCTTGCACAAGGGTCCTCAACTAAGCAGGGATCATCGCACTGCTCATTGTAGCAAGCTTCAGTAGTGTCACAATCTGAGTCAATCGTACATTCAGGAGTTTCAACGGTAACTAAAAGAATAAGAAGATAATAAATAAGAATGATATATATATATTAATTTTATAACATACCTGTATATTAATATATCACTTTTTATACCTGGCATACATCGATCATCAGGATGCCCAGAGTAGCCTTTTGGACAATAGCAGTATCCTTTATGTTGATAAGGCTTGCAAACCATTCTTACTGAGCAAGGATTATCAGATAAACACGGATTTTGACACCTTGCTTCGAAGCAAGAATCAGTACTAAAGCAATCGATACTAGTATTGCAACTTCGAGCAGGCCGTGGAACCACTGAATCAGTAATATTAGAGCTGGTTAGTAAAACATGAAGCGGTCAATTTTAGTTGCTTGCAAATGAAAGTAAATACTTATTAATCAATATAATATTAAATTATTTACTGAATGGGAAAGCTACTTCAATAATTAATTAAGCATTTCAACCATTTATTTACTACCTACATATCTATTTTTATCCTATGGGTTTCTTTTAATGAACAATGGGCTTGATATCAATTGTTTTGTGCTATTATTTTCGCTGTTACTTTATGTTGTGCTTGTTCCTTAGATTCTGTTCTATTTATATACAATAACATCACTATTGGTAAACATATTAGTTTTTAAATAAATATTGAATCTTCGAATCACAATTATCCTTCAAATTTTGATATTTGTTTGAATTATCTTTAATTTGATGTGCAACAAACTATTTATAACTTTTTAAATATAATTATTGGTAACTATTTTTATATTTGTTTAAAATAAATGGCCAGTATTTATGTAATTAAATTAAATATTATTGCTTAGAAATATTGTCAAATTTAAAATAATTTTTAATTCTATTACAGAACCTTTTTCTTTATTTGATAATATTTAATACAATAATTGTGTTCCTTTAAGAGTTATATAGTTACAGTTACTGCCATTGAGAATATAATAATTTGAAGAATTTAATAAAAAATTAATACAATTCTTTAAATCATCAATTGTCATCTAAATATATTTTATATTGATCACTAAACTTAGGTTGGTCTTGTAGTGATCCATTTATTAAAACTATAAAAATAGTTCAATGTCAGTAACTTGTATCTGAATATTAATATAGCATTGCTAAAATTAGTATTTATTAAATTTAACAACAGAAAAAGCTTCTCATTAACATGCATAGCAAATTTAAATGCAGGTTAATTTGAGTAGTTACATGCAAATCACTTTGACAATGTACAAAACACTCACTCGTATAGCAATTGATCCTTGGGTCTCCATGGTATCCCGGAGGACAGGAGCATTGAGAGACTGTACCTTGCACCTGAAATTAAAAGGTTATATTAAAGGAACTATATATACTTGTCACTAGAAAAAATGTAAAACCATTCTGCAATTTGAAGCCTATATATATATTTGCCTTTAAATTTAGTTCAATATTTCTAAAAAAATAACTTACTTTGCATTCAGCGTTTGGCGCACAAGGATTGAGGACCGCACAAGGGTCTATGCAGTGATGGTTTCTGCACACTTCTGATAGTCCACATGCATCAGCTGTTGTGCATCCGATAGGCTGTATTGGTTCTAAAAAGACACATACTTTTAAAATAGATGTTTGGTTAAAATTACTTAATACTGAATACATAAACTATAATAATTGATCTGCTGACAATTTTCAAATGATTAATTTAATTTAGTAGAAAATGGCGATGAGAGATTAGATTCTTTCCTGAAAAGAAAATGTGTTTTAGTAATATGCAGCTGCGATTTGGTTTTCATTTTTTTCATTTCGTAAATAGTTACAATTTAGGTGTACAATTAATGTCAACTGCACTTACTTAGGTTGCATTTTTCATATCCATTGCCTTCGTAGCCTGGAAGACAAGTGCAAGTCATGCTTCTATATGGCAAGGTGTTGAGTACTTCGCATATTGTATTAATTGCGCAAGGCTTTATTACCAGACATGGATTCTGGCATTTCTCATCAAGACAAGCAAGCTTGCTTTTACAATCACCATCTATTCTACATTCTTTCGGCGGATCTTCCACAGTCACTAAATATGTAAAATAATATAGTTATTAATTAGACAATTTTCAAATTTAAAAAATAATGCAACTACTACTTGGGAAGCTGCAATATCATTCTCCGCAATAATTATTGAAATCATTAACTACCTAAAATACATCCAAGGTGTGGGTCTCCTCGATACCCAATGGGACATGAGCATTGAGGTCGATGATTAATAACTCTACAATCAGCATTATTGCCACAGTTGCAAGGATCTCGGCATTCTTGATCAATACACGCTAAATAATGTGAACATTCTTGATCTACTACACACTCTGGCCTCTTGCAAAGGACATACGGATCACCCTAAACATTGGATAAAGTATTTAAAATGATGCACTTTGATTAATATTATTTTATCAAGATTAAATATTTTGTGTACCTGGAAGCGTTCTGGACAATAGCATTTAGCTCTTTGTTTTACAGTTTTGCAAAGAGCATTAATGCCACAGGTTTCGTAAAGACATGGATCTTCGCATTTTTTGTTAATGCAAGCTTCTAGAACGGGGCATTCAGAATTATCACGACAACCCACTGTAAAAATTAAGGTTACGATAAAAATAAAAATATCACTATTGAGGTTATGTTTCCTTTGTAAAAATAATGAAACCAGAATTAGTTTAATTAATACAATTTAAGTAAAATAGTAAATAAATATTAAAAATTCTAATAAGATTCCAAGATACTGACCTACAAGGCACTGGATACTAGGATTCCCTGTGTATCCAACTGGGCAAGTACAGATTGGGTGATGATTTTGAACATAGCAATTTGCATTCGAAGCGCAGATATTATATACAATACAAGGGTCCTGGCATCGTTCTTCAATACATGCTAAGGTATTACTACACTGAGAACTAGTCCTACATTCCGGTTCTGGACCTTCAGCTGTAAACAAAAATTATATTTAATATCTGCTTAAATTAGGTAAGGTTTGTATATAACAATTTTCCATATAATAATATATCTATACCTTACTTGACTTATCTTAAAACTTATTCAAGGAGAGTACCAAAACCATTTAATTTTATAAACCCAATTGACAACAAAAATGCAATTAAAGATGCAATAGTGCAAACATTAAATGTATATTTATTTTACACTTAAATATTATATAAAACACAACACCTATACATACATCAAATGTAAAATCATGCATCGTGCTCACATGCTAATATGAATAAAAATTTCTTACTATTAATTATCGTTATACTAAATAACGTTATATAACCAAAATAACGTTAAATAACGTTATACTATATACCTTTGCGTAATAAAATTTGTTTTAATGTAGATCAAATCAGTACAGATTAATCAATAGTTTTTATTTATTACTAATGTCAATCAATAAAATAACCAATTGTAATTTAATTCTAAAATGAATACTAAAGATTCTTACGGATATAGCATTGGATGTAAGGGTTCCCAATGTACCCTGGAGGACACGTACAGACTGGTTGATGCCTTATTACGTCACAAATTGCGCTCGGAACGCATTGTTGAAGTATATTACATGGGTTTTCACAGTTCCCAGAAAAACAAGCTTTTTCAAGATGACAATCCTCGTTAATATAACATTGGGGTTTCGTACCATCGTAAATAACAGTTGTTGTAGTAATAACACATTGGGTGTAAGGATTGCCATAATAATTGGGTAAACAATAACATCTAGGAGTATGAAAATTAACTTGACATTCAGCATTCAAGCCACAAATATTTTTTTCTCTGCATGGATCATTGCATTTTTCATTATAGCATGCAAGATATTCTGCACAGTCTTGATCAACAATGCATTCCGGTTTTGGTGTTACAGGGTCAGGATAAAAAGGAGTAGTTGGTTGCTTGGGAATAAAGCATTCAATTAATGGATTTCCGATATAACCTGGTGGACAATTACAATGTGGTCTATGGTTTTCACCCTTGCAAATTGCTCTAGGAGCACAAATATTATTTACTAAACAAACATCCATACATAAGTTTCTAATGCATGCTTGGTATGAAAGACAATGAGAATCATAAATGCATTCTGGTCTTTCGGTAGCTGGTATTATAGGTTCACATTTAGCTTCATGATTTTCAACATTGCATTCTGAATCAAGAGAGCATGGAATGTAAATACAAGGATTTATGCAAAACCTATTTATACATTTTTCCTTGTTTAAACACTCGTCGCTAACAGAACAGCCA